>PNEQ01053471.1:0-59506 GCA_003012365.1 Medauroidea extradentata
TTCTGTATCTCCTGCAAAATCTGCATCGCAAAAAGCATTCAAAGAAAGATCTTCGGTAGCTTCAAAGTTTATTCCTGAAGTTGTGTCTCCTACTAAATATTTGAAAATTCGTTTAACGTTCTTTATATCTTCAGAGTGAGGTGTTTCAACATATCGGCTTGAATAGCTCACAGCGTAAGCTATGTCTGGTCTAGTTTTACACGAAAGATACAGAAGATTACCAACTGCTCCACGATATGGATATTTCGATGTTATCTGAGTCTTCTGTTTTCCATCATACGATGTTATAGGTGTTGATACTGGGTTTGCATTAGACATATTGTACTTCTCAATAATATAAGTGACATATTCCTTTTGATGAATTTTTAAGCGATTCCCTGTTTTTTCGACTTCCAAGTCAAGAAATTTACTGGGATTTTCACGTGAAGTCATCTCAAATACTTCTTCTAGACTCTTCATTAAGAGTTTGATTTTTATTTCATCATTACCAATGATAAAACAGTCATCTACGTGTATTGCTAATATTAAGGTTGAGTCGTCATTTTTAAATATATACTCTTGTCAGAAACAATTTGTTGCAAACCACACTTTTTTTTAAAAATCTGTGAATCTCACGTTCTATCTGAGAGGTGCTTGTTTACGGCCATATAATGCCTTTTTCAAAATCAGAATGCCTTCTTCCTCTTCAAATCCTTCTGGAGGATACATGTAAATTTCATCGTTGAGTTCTCCATACAGAAATGCTGTCTTGATGTCAAATTGTACTGTATGTTCATATCTACTTGCCAGAGCAAAGAGTACACCGAGTGCATTATTACGCACCACAGGACTATATGTTTCAGTAAAATCTTCTCCATACTTTTGTTCATAGCCTCGTATAAATAATCGAGCTTTATATCTACCATTCTCTTTTTTCTTAAATACCCATCGACTTGAAAGTGGTTTCTTTCCATTTATGTTAGAACTATCAGCTTTTTTCCAAGTTTGATTTTTAATAAGTGAGTCCTTTTCTTCTTTTATTGCTTTTAACCAGTTCGTTTTTTCTGGACCTGTGACAGCTTCTGTGTAGGTTAACAACACATAATCATCGTAATACTTGGGTGTTGTTCTGGACCGTTTCCCTCTTCCTAAGTCTTCAGTTTCACTTTGTTCTTGGATGTTTTTGTCTTCGTCAATAGTTTCTCTCGGTTTATGGACTTTTTTAAGTTGAATATTTTCTTGATTTTCTTCAACTTCTTTGTCTTGAACATTTTCGTCTGGAACCTTTTTTTATTATTATTTCTTGTTTTTCATTTTGGTTTTCATTTTTACTCTGCTCTTCTTCGTCATGAAAAACTTGCTGCGTATTTAATTGTTGTTGCTTTTGAGTCTTTTCAAAAAATGTGACATCTCTAGATATAATTATTCTTCTTTTATTTGAGTCCCATAGTCGATATCCATTTGGTGAGTATCCAACCATTATCAGTTTATAGCATCTTTTTTAAAATTTTCCTAATTTTTCAAGTTTCTTGGCGAATGCTATAGAGCCAAATAATCTTATGTTTGAAAGATCGGGCTTCTTAGTGTACCACATTTGGGCTGGAGTATTTTCAACAGTTACTGATGGACTTCTGTTAGTAAAGTATGCTGCTGTAAGTAAGGCTTCACCCCAGAATTCTTCAGAAAGGCCAGAATCATATAATAAAGCTCTTGTCTTTTCTGTGAGTGTTCTATTCATTCTTTCTGCTCGTCCATGAAGCTGTGGAGTTCTTGCAATAGCAAAATCTAAAACAATGCCTTTCTTAGCACACCAACATTTAAATTCATTTCTCGTATATTCTCCTCCGTTGACGCATCTAACTTTTGACACTCTGGTTTCCCATTTGGCTTCTGCAGCTTCAATATACTCTTTTAGTTTACTTGGGACTTCAAAAATTATTTTCAATAAGAAAAACCATCAGAAAATGTGTAAAGTCATCTAGGCAAGTTAGGAAATATTTTTTGTTGTCCCATGTTTTGGTTTCAACACTGCAAACATCTGTGTGGATAATCTCAAGTGGTTTCGTAGCTCTATTACGATCATTGTTGAATGGTGTTCTTGTCTGTTTTGATTTTATACATATTTCACAGTTTCTGTCGAAATACACAAATTCATTTTCTTTCAGTTTGTTGTCAAAATATAATTAGTTGAGTTTTTTTATATTATTTACACCAATATGACCCATTTTCCTATGCCAGATAAGGGCATATTCATTTGCTTCCCCCAAAAATGCTTCATTAGTAGTTCTCAAATGTACCTTATACAAACCATCTTCTGTTTTTAATCCATTAACGATATTCACGCCGTCTTTGTATATTGAGACTTTATTGTCAGTAAACATAACTTGACCTCCATTATCAGTAATAGTACTGACACTAAGCAAATTTTGACTTAAATCTGGAACAAAAAGAACATTTTGTAAAGAACATTCTTCGGCTACAATTTTTCCAACCCTTTCGGCCTTCATTATAGTGTCTGACTTTGCTAAGCCTATATTTCTGCAAATGTCTTTCTTATTTTTCAAAACTGTATCATTATTAGTCATGTGAGTTGTGCATCCTGAATCAACAACCCACTAAGTTACATTTTTATTCAAGAAATTCTTTGAACTTTTCTGTGTTACGAACGCAACATGTGATTTATTTTGCTTGTAATTATTTCTGTTTGTTCGAGAAAAAAAACAGTTACTTTCAGGATGATTATTCTTTTAGCAATATTTACATTGTGTGTACTGCCTTTTGTTTTTACAGTCTTTTGCAACGTGACTGGTCGATTTACATACAAAACATTCGCGGGGCTGACTTGATTTAGCTTGAAGAAAATTTTTATGTTTGAATTCACTTTTAAAGGCAACAGACGGACTCTATTCAGATCTGTTAAGGACTCTGTGCTCTTCAGAAATTAACCTTGACGTCAAGTTTGTTAAGGGTTTCTCATCTGATGGAGTTGACTCCCATGGAGTAACATAATGACCTAGATATTTAGGTAAAGTTGCAAGAATTTTTGAAATCAAGTCATCATCATCAAGTTTTTTATTCAAAATATTAAACTGATATGCTAAATTTTAAAGTTTACTAATATGAGTAGCAATGTCACAACCTTCACTATATTCTGTACTGTAAAACTTTGTTAAAATATCGCTTTTTTGATACGACATGTCGCCCTCAAATATTGAGTTTAATTTTGAAAACATTTCGTAACTAGTTTCACAACTCATTACGTGCATTACACACTTTTTGTCTATGGACAAAATAATTATTTTCTGAGCTTTCGCGTCTTTTCTATGCCACTCTTTTTTTTACTTCCTCTTTATCTTTTTCATTGACTACTTCTTTGCCCAAAACTATTTCATTTAAATTATGTGACTTTAAAACAACCATTATTTGGAATTTCCAAGAAGCAAAATTTGAAATTCCCTTAAGTTTTTCAATGTTTTGAATATCTTCAGTCAAAGACGTTGCCATTTTAATTTTCAATTATTTCTTACCTTGAGATAATTCGCTTCAACTTCTGTATATCTAATCTTTTTTTTTAAACACATACATCCAATACCTGGGCCCATAACCTGTTGAAATTGTTGGCAGTGTGGAATTCTGGATGACGTGTGTTAGTTTCAAAATACAAATGCATTATATAAGTTTTTTTAAACAGAAGTATATTTTAATTTTTCTAATTAGCTACACACAATGTTTCTTCTCTTCTTTTTTTTAAACAGTAAACAAATTATTAACAACTGCAACATAGAGAAATATATTGAGTGTAAAAATTACTTTCAACAAACAAGGTATGTAATTACATGTGTCGCCAATTACTAGATTATCAATTCAAGCAATCGCATTACTTGTACACATTTAAACATCACTATTTTCATTATTTGTGCCCTCGTAAAACATGACCGAATTAAAGGCACTTATACATAAGCGCGGACAAGTGAAGGCTAAATTGACAAGATTAAGAAATTTTGTCGACACACTCTCACAAGGGCAAAATTTAACTGAACTCGAACTGCGATTCAGCAAGGGTGAATCTCTTCTTTTAGAATTCGAAACAATTCAGATAGAATTAGAACTTTAGAGGAGGGTGACATACAATCCATCGAGCGACAAGAATTTGAAACACAGTTTTTTGAAAGTATCGTAAAGGCAAAGGAATTAATTAATAATTCACACATGTCAAATACAGATGTCAATGTTCATACATCAAGCAATAACACAGAAACAATAGCATCAGTAGCAGTAAAACTACCAACAATTCATCTTCCCACATTCAATGGTAATTACGAAAATTGGCAGCCTTTTTATGAGATGTTTAAATCACTCATTGATTCAAAATCAAATTTGTCAGACATACAAAAGTTACATTATTTGAAGTCATCGGTTCAAGGAGAAGCGGCACATAGCTATCATTGAAGCATTGCTATTAACAGCAGCAAATTATGATGTAGCATGGACTTTACTGAAAAATAGATATGAAAACAAGCGTTTGATAGTACAGGCACACATCAAAATGATTTTTAATCAACCAGCTATAGAACGAGAATCGTCATCATCTTTGAGATCATTGCTTGACAGTACTCAAAAACACATTAGAGCCTTAGTAGCATTACAGCAGCCAACAGAATATTGGGACACACCAATATTACATACTCTCACTTCTAAACTTGATTCAATCACTCTCAGAGCTTAGGAATCAGAAGCTACATATACTGAACTACCAACATTTACAGAATTTTCTAAATTTTTACAACAAAGATGCCAAATGTTGGAAGCAATAACTGAAGGGCGAAAGACAACTACAAACCCTACATCTACCAGTAAATCACCATTTAAGATTGATACACGTAAACACCACACAGTTAATCATCTTGGATCGACAACGAAGTGCAAATTATGTGACACATCTCATCCTATTTTTATGTGCGAAATCTTCAAGGCTATGCCAGTATCGGAATGTCACAATACAATTAAGAAATTAAATTTGTGTTTGAACTGCTTGAAAAATGGTCATGAGGTTTCAATGTGTAAATCTGGATCATGTAAGTATTGTAATGGCAAACACAACAGTTTACTTCATAATCCTAACATTTCACATAACGATAAATCTTTAGATAGTAACCTAAAACTATCAGCACCGTCATTCACTCCAGTTTCAAATCTACCATCAATAAATGCACATGTTGTCCACCGCTGTTGTACATGTTCTAGACGCACAGAATCAACCACATATGTGCAGGGTGCTTTTAGACTCAGCATCGCAATCAAATTTTATAAGTTCTAAGTTTGCACAAAAACTGAAATTAAAGCAAATCAAAATTTCTTCATCTGTATCGGGCATAGGCTCGACAGCCACAAGATCAAGCAACAATTCAATCAAGATTTACAAGCTATAGGGCCACACTAAATTTTAACATTTTACGAAAAATCACATCAGAACTACCAATCACAACAATCGACGTACATAATTGGAACATTCCATCAAGCATCAATTTAGCAGATCCTAGTTTCAATCAACCACAAGTAATAGACATGCTCATAGGCGCAGTATTGTTCTTTGAACTTCTATGTATCGGTCAATTCAGACCAACGTCAGGAAAAATTCTTATGCAAAAAACACTTCTAGGATGGATTGTTTCTGGTACTGTTTGTACATCACCACTGTCAAAATACTCAAATATGTGTTTGTTAAGTATTCAGGACAGTATACATGAACAACTACAAAAATTCTGGGAGATTGAACATATCTCAACAAAGGGCAATTTCACATCAACCGAAGAAGCTTGTGAAGAACATATTTTAAAATCTTCCAAAGAAATGAGCATGATAGATTTTGTGTAAAACTTCCTGTTCTTGAGTCCATTGGCAAATTAGGAAATTCATTTGACACAGCTCTTCGAAGATATCACAGACCCGAAAAAAGGTTTATGTTAAATCAGTCACTACAACAAAACTATTTGAATTTTATTCAAGAATTCAAAGATCTAGATCACATGGAATTTGTTCCTAATTCAGAACTATACACATCAAATCCCACTTTCTATATGCCACATCACTGTGTGCATAAGGAAACTAGTACAACGACTAAATTAAGAGTAGTTTTTGATGCATCATGTAAATCTTCTTCTGGACTATCACTAAACGATGCTCTAATGGTTGGACCCACAATTCAAGATGACTTGTTTTCAATTGTGTTGAGGTTTAGATATCATGAAATTGTAATAACAGCTGACATTGAAACAATGTATAGACAAATTCAAATACGTCCTGATCATGCAGATCTACAGCGAATATTTTGGAGGGATAAACCTGAAGAAAAGGTTCAAATATACAGGTTAAAATCTGTTACTTATGGCACAGCAAGTGCTTCCTTCTTAGCCACAAGATGCATCCAACAATTGGCCAAGGATGAATCAGAAAATTTTCCTAAAGCATCACAAGTAACCCTTAGAAATTTCTATGTTGATGACATATTAACAGGTGCAAGCTGTATAGAAGAAGCAAAGGAACTACAATGGGAATTATGTGACATGTTACAAAAGGGAGGTTTCAATTTAAGAAAATGGTGTTCCAATGAGTCACAAGTGTTATTACAAATCCCACCTCAAGACAAAGAATCATGCCACAATCTGACAACAAGTGAAAGAACAATTAGAAGCCTGGGACTTTTGTGGAATCCGCAATTGGATAAATTCACATTTTTCATACAGGATATTAATCAAGAAGAACATGTATCTAAGCGATCAATCCTATCAAATGTTGCACGAGTATTCGATCCACTGGGACTCATCGGTCCAGTAATATTATGGGCAAAAATATTTCTTCAGAAGCTGTGGGAACTCAAACATTCATGGGACGAAACTCTACCGGTCAGTTTAGATCCCGCATGGAAACATTTTCGACAAGAATTACCATACTTACGGACATTATATGTACCTCGCAGTGTTATCAAAGATCATATTATTTTACAACTGTTTGGATTATGTGATGCTTCAGAAAGAGGCTATGGAGCATGGATCTATATCCGAAGTGAAGACTCAACAGGAGCAGATTGTATCCAGATTGTTGTGTTTGAAATCAAGAGTAGCACCTCTCAATAAACAAACTCTGCCTCGATTAGAACTTTGTGCAGCAGTCTTACTTTCAAGACTAATACAAAAGGTCGTGAACTCTCATTAGTGGACTGTAACTCAACCCATTCTCTACACAGATTCCACTGTAGTACTACACTGGTTAAAAGCTCCGTCATCACAATGGAAAACTTTCGTTGCCAATCGAGTCGCAGAAATACAAAGATAGACATGCAATTGTGAATGGAGACATGTTCGATCACGTGACAATCCTGCAGATCACATCCCGCGAGAATTAACACCATTAGAAATTATGAACACGAAGATGTGGTGGCAAGGTCCATCATGGTTAAAAGATAAAACGACTATAATGTTGCAACATTACCAATACCGGAAGAAATTCCAGAAAAAAGGAAGGAAACTATTACTTTGAATTCCATTCAATTACACAACATAGAAAACAGATTTTCGTCATTTTAAAAATTGAACCGAGTTATAGCCTATTGTCTTAGATTCATCCACAACATAAAAACAAAACCCACAGAACACATGGGTCACTGTCAGTTCAAGAATTACAACATGCACAAATATGTTTGTTAAGGCTGGTTCAAGCACAAGCATATAGCAAAGAACTTCATGATCTATCTAAGGAACAACAAATTAGTATGCAGAGCAAATTAAATAGTCTGAACCCATTTCTGGACGAAAATCATCTCATTAGGGTAGGCGAAAGAATTCAATACTCAGAATTACCATATGACCAAATACATCCTATAATAATACCAAATAAAAATAACTTGACGTACCTGATAGTTAAACAAGAGCATTTAAGACTACTTCATGCAGGTTCACAACAATTACTGGCGTCATTGCGACAGAAATTTTGGCCAATAAATGGACGTAACATTGCAAAACAAGTCGTCCATCAATGCATTACATGCTTTAGGCATACTCATAAAGTATCAGAACAAATGATGGGAAACCTACCATGAAAAAAAGTGACACCAAGCAATCCATTTCTACATAGCGGTGTAGATTTTTGTGGACCAATCAATGTGAAGACAGGCCAAAGACGTAGAAGTACTACAGTTAAAGCGTATGTAGCAATCTTCATTTGTTTCAAAACTGAAGCAGTACACATTGAACTGGTTAGTAATCTTACCTCCAAAGCATTTTTGGGAGCTATGAAGCGGTTTATGTCCAGACGTGGTCATTGTGCTCATTTATTTTCAGACAATGCCAGCAATTTCAAGGGAGCTAGTAGAGAGCTTGAAGAACTTCACAAATTCATGAATTCACAGACACATAAAAAACTATTACAAGAATTTCTTTTGATGCAGAACATGCAATGGCATTTTATTCCTCTTCGATCACCACACTTTGGGGGACTGTAGGAGGCAGCAATCAAATCGTTGAAGTATCACATGAAACGCATAATGAGAAATGCTTGCCTTAGTTTTGAAGAGACATATACCGTGTTAACACAAATTGAGGCATGCATGAATTCACGGCCAATCACTCCACTCTCATCCGATCCAAATGATTTGTCTCCACTAACACCTGGCCATTTCCTCATTGGCAATGCAATCACTGCCATATTAGATGTTGATCTAAGGACATTGCCAATAATCAGACTTTCCAGGTGGCAATATGTACAGCAACTTTCACAGCATTTCTGGGATCGTTGGTCCAAGGAATATTTGACTAGTCTTCAACAACGTTCAAGATGGCATAAACGACAGCCCAACATTCAACATGGTGATTTAGTTTTGTTGAAAGATGAGAACATTCCACCTCTTCACTGGAAAATGGCCCGCATAGTAGATCTTCATCCTGGTACCCATGGTCTGGTACGAGTAGCTACTATTCGTACATCTAATGGAACTTCACAAAGGACCATTAACAAGTTATGTCCTTTACCAAAAGAAACACTTGATGATAATACATGACCACTTATTCAATTTATGGAACTGTTCTGACCTGACGGGTTGAGTTCAGACTACTGTTGTCGGAAAGAAACAGACATTTATTTAAAATGTTCAAAATTGTTTAAATTTAATTTTGCAAGTCAGACTCTGTGGTAGTATTTACTTTTCCTAGTTGATGCAGTTCAGTAATTATAATAAAATACAAAATGTTTATTTGTAAGTTTTATTTTTAAGTCAATTTCTAAGAGTTATTTATCCATGCATACAGAAACCACTTAGAAAATTTCAACTGCCAGTAAATAAATAATTGTCTGCACTAAATAAGTGTGGTTAAATTGTTTACGGGTAAGTAATTTTCACATGAATAAATTTTAAAAACCATTCTAGTAATAATTTAGCAGCATTTGCATATTAATATATGTTACAATCACATATTTTTACCGTCTTAGGGTTGAAATTCTTTCATCTACTAATTTGTCACTTATTTATTATTATTTTGTCGAAAAGAATAAAAGATACAGCTTTTCACATGATTTATAAGGAGTCTGACGCGTGTGTACGAGGAATGCAAAAAAAAAACCGCTCTTTATTTGCAACTAACTATACAACTTCAATTAATGCAACAGCACTCAGGAATCTTGAAGAAGATAGATTCATCTCTACTGACCAAACGTCTAGCACAACATCTAAACAAAAGCAGGCAATAGGAATTAATATTAATTTCCATTAAGATTTACAAATTATAATAGAAGTCGTAATCGATTAAAAATGAAAGGAAAAAGTTTGCGAATATCAAATCACGAGAATTAAATAAAAGTTCCTAAATGACAACTTCGTATAGGCTCTGATTTCTTAATTTCCTTATTCGACAAATTGTAAATAATGCAATTTTCCTAAAATTATACTCGCATATTGCGTTGTTATAAGTCATCTGTTTCTCACCCTTACTGAGTTGTTATCGCGGAAATACACGGAAAATTATATTTTGTGGCAGCTACAAAATGTATTTTGTGATCATCACAAAAATATGTTGTAGTCACTACCAAAATTTTGGGGCTACCAATAAATAATTTTGTAGTTACTACAAAATAATTTTGTAGGGATGACTTCCTACAAAACTTTTCTTTCATTAAAACTTACTGTAATTTAAAGTAGGGTAAACATGCCCTTCTTTGTAATAATCTGGCTTCGAACCTCAGTAACAGAAAGATGTTAAACATATTCATTGTGATCTTATATTTGGTGCATTAGTCCCTTATTGCTGAAACTACACATACCTGTTCTCTGTTGGTAACCTAGGGAACTGTGTGTACAGCTTCTTCCCTATTTAGTGAAGCCTGCAAGTTGGTCTATCACGATATTAGGATATATCACAAGATACGGCCAGTTTATCCTTTATTAACTCAGGTTCATACAGGTAAAATAATTTAGATATCCGCCTTGAGGAAGATGTAAGACCCTATGTTTATGCCGATATAAACAGTAGCCCACTCCACAAATAACGTCGTCTTCCACGGAGTTGTCATAACAAAGGAACGTGTGTTTCGCTGGTAATCAAAGAAAGAAAAACTTGGTGCTTAAAGTTTTGTTGCTAGTATTTTCGATTTTCAGCCCCGAATACAGTATAAAAAATACTTGAACCTTCCAACTGTTCTCGTGCACTGAAATGGTAACGATATTCGTGACAGCACTATGCATATGTCTCAGGGAAAAAATGAATAACGGCACAAAATTAAACATTTATGACGATTGCAGTGTTTTATTGATAATAGTTTTAAAATTCTGTATTAAAATTTTATAAAACTGACAAATGTAGGTACCCGGTACTAAAGAACAGTTTCGTGCTTAAAAAATATTACGAATAAAAAATTATTGAAGTAAACGGACATTATTAACACTTGCAAAAGCTAGTATCGCTAATATTACGTGTCGCCATAAGTTGGCGTATCTGACATTGTTCTCCCTACCATATTAGCTAAACAGGAATATCTTTATTTTGAAATACGTAACATTTATTTCCACTAACTAAGAACGGTCATTGTATGGTACTCCTTCTTAATTAACGTCACTGTTACAAAACATCTCAGGTGATAATCAGTAACTTCTACTTCCGTTTTGACGCTATGCGTTTCTGTATTTCCAAAACTTGAAAATAATCAAAGTTATTTCATAAAAAAACAAACGTTACAAGATATTTTCACTCCCGACACTGTGCGAAGCATTTTTACACCTTGATTTGGCTGTAGGTAAGTCGGTTATCTAACTATAAGGGTTGTAAAGGCAAATATTCAATTAATATTCTTATCAAAGGGTCTACCAGATGTTGCGTTACGTGTTTCAAGTCTACCCCAACAAAAAAACCCGAATGTTGATGTCCAAGATGGTTACTCTTTGAACAAATTTAATCTGCATATTTTCCAAATGTTTGGAAGAATCTAATTCAATACGTTGAATGAACATTGTTACGTACAGCCTTAAGAATTAGAAACCCACATATTTGATCGCTGATACGCGTTACTGAGTGTTACAAATATTTATTTGAAGGCTAAATAAACATATCACCATAACATGTTTTCTACAAATATTAAACAGTTTTCAAAGAAGGACTATTAAATACTCTCAAAACACTGCGCACATTAAAGAGAAATAGTTTGCGTATTCTCTACCACATCTAGAAAGACTTTTACTCAAAGTTATACCTTTAATATCTAGACTCAAGATATTCAAGTAGTTTCCCTTGAGTCATACAGTACATTAGCTGAGACGTTTTCAGCAACAACAGTTCTGGGCCATATATTAAAGTGACGTAGTTCCAGCGGTACGGCAGAAACACAGTGCACTTGTTAACAGTCTTACACATTAAGGCAATGGCGCGTCAGATGCACGCGGTTCACCCTTATAGATCCTTCGTATTTCGTACTGAAATACACAAAAACAAAGCTTCAGGTAGACTATCTATATAGACATAAATTGTCGCAACTTTCATGCAGAGCATCATTTGATCATTTCTGTAACAATCTCGCATACATAACCGGTATACTTGGTAGCCGTTGAATCAGCTTGGCTTCTGTCCTCCCCTTCCACTGGCGCGCGTACTCTTATTTTGCTACTTTCATTTGTTTCTGAAGCACTAATGTTGTTTGTTAGCCAGTGGCATAGCGATTAAACAAAGCGGAATTCTTTATCAGCAGTAGTCTCCAGTATAAGTTATTATGTCTACCAAGCTTCAGAGTTAAATGACCTAATGAATATGTTTTTTTTTTCAGCTATGATGCGATAATTGTTGGTGGGATGGAAGAAAAAGAAATAATGATGATATGCTGTGGAAGTTTCAAATGTTTATGTCGCCACAAATGTTAATAGCAATATTAAAACTTCTTAACTGTTTTCACTACACGCATCACTGTCTGCATTTGTTCATTAGTTGAGACTTCATCACCAACCATACATCAGCACTCTCAGCAGTAAGTATAGCCCACAAACTCAGACGCCAAACTGCAGTTGCCAATTACTGGTCTGCAGCTTCAACACATTACGGTACGGTCGTCAGAGGTCTGAGCTGCTTACAATGAAAATGGAACGTATCCTTTGTTTCGTGAATTTTGAGAAGTTTTACTGTGTATATGTTAGATTGTTTGTAGAGGGTGAGGCGGCCTCATGCAAATGCGGGTACTTCCACACAAGAAAATGAAAATGCAAATCGTTATAATTTTTATGCGGGAATGTGATGAACAATTTTTTAATTTCAGAAAATGGTCCCTTTAACAATATATTAAAAAACACTGTTGAGACGGTTGAAATGTTCTGTTCAACATTTGCACAGGCATCATTTTTGTCAAAATACATTTTTAAAGTTGTATTTATGAACGAAATGCATTATAACTAACACAATTTTATTTGCATGTGTTATTTCAAGTAAAGATTAAATAACACCTTTTATTGCAGTTGTGACTAACTGGCAATATCAATATTTTACAAAACAGGGCAAAACAAAGCATTCTGACATAGCGTTGGTTCACGTCTCAAATAATTTTGTATGTTTATGTATACATATTTATATGTGCATATTTGTATACAAACATATTTGTGCAATATTTACGGCCTGTATTAACATGCACTATGAATGTGATAATCGTTTATGTGTGCACATAAGTAACATATATTGTGAATTTATTATGTTCTTGTGGAAAAATTCTTTATTAATCAATCCTAAACATATAAGACTTCTAGTATGCTTATCTTGTTGTATTTCGTACTTATATGTCGGTAATGTTCATTTCGGTGTCATGTTTTACTTTACTATGAAACATAATTTACTCTTTTGATTTTTTATTTGATGTCGTGTTTGATTTTCAGTAAGTGAAAATAGCAGAAGACAAAAAATATTTTTAGGCCAACTCCCTCCCCACCACCTTCAATCCCACTGGTTTTACCGAGATGAGGCGGCCGTCTCCACTGGTTAACATCATTGTTACTCTGAGACCGCGGCGGCCGAATGGTCAGACAAATCACCTTCCACCCAGGCGATGCGGTTTCGTTCCCCGGTAGGGTAAGTGCACGGATTTTCGCACGTGGGAATCGTGCCGGACGATGTCGCTGGCTGGTTTTCTCAGGAATCTCCCGCTTCCCCCACCCCTCCGCCGTAGTGCCTCATATCTTGTCATCCTTCATGGTACGCAGATTGCCTACAATCATAAGATCTGTATTCTGGTTGCGGTACCCTGGCCCTCGGGTATTTTCCTTACACGATATTTTATTTTAATTATTATAGAGTTATATTTTCCATGCCAACCACAATTGGATTGCGTTATGCATCAACCCACTTTGCACCATTCGTAAGTAACATATTAACTATTTTTAAAATTTAAAACAGTCTTACAAAAAGTATGTTATTCCTATATTCGTTATGTTATTAACTGTTGAATTTGTAGGCCTAAATCACTTTTGGTAATATTGTTTCCAATCTGATTAATTTCAAGCATATTTTACAGATAACTTAGAATTCGCTTATGTTCGTTTTATTCATAACAGGATCTAATTAACCACGAGCAAAACAGGGAAGTACATGTTTTCTGATTTTCAGAGCGGGATTTTTTTAACTTGACCGCGCAGTAACCATTCAAGAAGAGTAGAAAATTTGCATTCCTTATTTGCTGCTCCGGGCGTTCTCAGCTAATCAATCACAGCACTTGATGTATGTAAAGTGGTTCTGAATAATATCAGTCGCAAGAATGTTGCCTGTATTTCGATCATAATTTTAATCATAAAACTTATTTTCCATTTTAATAATTACCCTTCCTGACAGAAGAATCACTTCAGGTTTGCAGCAGTAATCTTGTTTAAGCAATGTGGATCGTACTACATGCATATTTGTAGGCCGTCCCAGTTTTTAAATATAACGTATAAAGTACACACATTTTAACATGCACACCGACTAGTTTGCAAAAGATTTGGAAAAATAGTTTCACGTTTTAACGTGTTAATGAAATGAAATATTAAAATTCGTATCAGAAAATGCTCTATATGTTGTGTATTTTCTTACGAACTAGCAAGTATGAGTTTTGTGACTGAAGAAATATGTTTGAAAAGTTTCGGGAGTGTACGTTAATAGAGTGGGGAAGACAGCATGCAGTCCGTGTTTTCATTGTGTTTCGAGGTTGTATGTTGTGATAGTAGTAAGTTTGCCTGCCATGGTACTAGTTCAATCAAGACCAAGTATTAATGTAAAGGGTTAGAGCGGAATACATTTGAAAACTATTCTAGTTTAATGTAAATGAATCGTAAATATATTTTGATATGGTCAAGTTTTATGTATTAATAACATTGAATTGTGTTGCACTAATAAATTATTGAATGAACGTACCATAACCAAAACTCAGCTTTATTGACAACGGTGGTCAAATAACACATAAAAATGAAAATAAATAAGTTACAAACTTGCAGGATAGTAAGATTTTGCTTTCAGATGTAAATATTACACACATACGGTAATAATAAATTATGGTGGCCGAATGTCTGAAGCTAATATTGTCGCATATAATCACTGGCCGAAAGTGAATAGCCTTTCAGAGGCGAAAGGAAAGCAAATAGTTTCATTAAGCAACTTTGCGTTTGTGGTACATAATAACCCTTCGTGAAAGAAATACGCATAAGCAGTAACTCCACTGTTAAACAATGACCTTTCTCCATACGCCGCGATACTGAGAGTAAAATTTAGTCTGAACAAAATTTAGTCCGTGTATTCTGAACGGTGCATGTTAAACAAATGTTAAGAAGTTGTTCAGCGTGGCTTGTGATAAATATTTTAACATCACAGCACTAGTTCCAAGAATGTCATAATAATAAAACGTAAATTTTCATTCAGTAGTTAGTATTCTGATTTCTTTACTAAACAGGGTCAACGGAAGACACTGTGCGTTGGAAATAATCCCAGAATTATCCGGAAAGAAAACAAGAAACTTGGCTTTGAACATGATGGCCAGTTTCACCAACTCGTCTGGAATTATATCTATGCTAAAGAGTGCTTAAGTTTAAACATCACCTAAAACTGTCTTCAAAGAGTTGGTGTTTCACCATTGCAAATGCGGGTTTGTCTGAAGTAGGAAATGTTTGCAATTTGTTACATGAAGTCTACACGGTGTGTTGTAGTCTGCAAAAAAAAACATTCACAAAAATTAGACTAGACAGAAGACTTTTTTCTGCACAAGACTGAGAAAAAATTTGCCGTTTACTAATACTGTGGGTCCATATAGACTATTTCGTAAAGTAAATTATTTTCATGTACGTTTGGCAGAATAAGAGTGATAAGTTAAAAAAAAACTAAATAATACACATGAAAACAAATCGTTCTCCAGTCACTCGTAATAATACACAATTAATATACTGCATATAGGATCTCGCTGATATTGTGTAGACATTTGGATATGTATACGTACTAAATTTATTTCAAATTACACTAGCTATTTTACAGGGACACGTCAGTGAATGATAATAAGTACCTATATCATATTATTTTATGTTCTTTAAAAAACAATTCACATTTGCAAACTTTTTAACAGCCTCCATTATACTTTATTTATAAATGGTATATTTCTAGGTTAAAATAGTCTTAAACAGTAAGACATATGATTTCGGGTGCATTACTTAAGGCGATCAAGCACACAGTCACATTTAACTAATACTTAAATTTTGGGACGTGTTAGTGAAACCGGTTATCAAAGTATTAAATATTTTTTTTCTTCTGGAATTAGTCTAAATAAGGTTTATAAAACGTAAACTGACAACTTTTAAACAATCCGTTTGGTATATAGAAATTTCTGTAAATAATAATCTATTATAGATGAGCAAAAAACATACGTGAACTAGAGACATGGGCGAAAATTCTAAGATTTAACAACGCAATTTCTGAAATATAGTTTTTTATATTTTAAAAAAATATGGGTAATGCATTTAATTATTATTGTACGTACAAAATAAAATTGACATAACTAGAGATTTTGGTATTTTTGCGTTAGTGAGAATGATAAGAGGTAAGTATTGAGCAGCGCCGGAATGAAGGGCTGGGAAACAGGAGATCCCCGAGAAAACCTGCTGACCAAAGGCATCGTCCGGCACGATTCCTACATGCGAAAATCCGGGGAGCGATCCCATCGAGAATCGAACCCGGATCGCCTTGGGCGGGCAAATGGTCTGACTATTCGGCCATTGCGGCCCCACAATTGATATAAATTATATACTTAAGGAAAAAAAACTATTACATAATTGGAGAAATCGTAGAAAGGACCAAAACAAGACGGAAATGTCCAGTAAACGTGGGGTCTGAAACGCATACCTGAAGAACGATGAGCCCATGTTCACTATGCCAAGCTCTCCTCTGCTATTGCGGACGACATGCAGACCGCAGTACATAGGCGAGGACACAGTATTCAACTTGCCCGCTATAGCAGCAGGTAAGAAACACCTGTTTGTGTTGCCATTGTGAACTGTGTCACAGTTATCCGTAAATTCACAGCGCGTTTGTATTACTTATATTTGAATCGGTGTTTGTTACGATGGAAACGGCGCGACATGAGTGTACATTGCAATTTTTCGTTTCTCTTACCAGAACAATGGACACCTATCGTTTAACACGGGAAATGGCGGGCATAATCGTATGTTGCGGTCTGGAAGGTATAAGCAACCGAATAGCCCGAGTCTTGTATGGGACGTGGCATTCCAGCTACTGTCAGGGTTAGTCTTTCAACTGACTTGGAAATCCTGCATTAACAGTTGATATGCACAGCTTGTTCAAGTTCTTCGACTGCAAGCTACCCCTGTCAGATTGCAGTTCTCCCAGCGGGTGTCGCAAAAATTGTGGTGATGACAAATTTCACAACAAAGATACTGTTCACAGATGAGGATGGTTTCATGCGAGATGGAATTGTCAATTCCCATAATTAGCATGTGTGGCTGAAAATCAACACGCAGTTGTTGGCCTACATGTGTTCATAGCTCTTCAAGTATGCATTTCATACCCTATGTTTACTGTAAATTTCATTTACTTCTTGTTTTGGTCCATACTGCAACCTCTCCACACATGGAATACGTTTTTCACAACATCGTTTACATAACACTTAAAGTTAATCAACTGTATTTGCTACATTGGTTCATACATTCTAGTCAGCAGGTCGAGGAGCTTTTTAGATTCTTTTGCAAACGGCGTACGATTATTCGACAGTTGTAAAATAAAAAGTGAGAGGATAATTTTAAAGGTTTAATCAACCAATAGTACGCATTTTTACCAGATCCAGTTTTACAACTGTTTACAGCAACCATGTAGCTTGAGACTTATTTGCACCTAAAGATTTGTAATTTTAACTGTACCAAATACCACCCAACTTTTGTACATTATATTAATAGTAATTTCCCACAGATAAAACATTTTTCGGATTCATTGTTTTCGTACAAGCGCATGTAAATGTAGCGATTTGACTGTTTTCGCTACTTACCTAAAGTAAAAAAAAAATTCCAAACGATAAGAATAAAATAACTTTTATTGAAACCAAATACATTCAACCACAGAACGATACCTTCCGTATTCCACGAAAAAAAATATATAATTCAAAATACAGATAGACATACTCAAAGGTATGCAAAAGTTTAGGTACATTCAAGATTTTAATTTAATGCAAAAATTTTTTTCGTAAAATTACAAATGTGTCATTCTGTAGCTCAATGCATTTACTTTCACTATTAATTATTTAATTCGTATAATTTGAATAGTTTTTACTTTGTGCAAATAAGGAAATAGTCAAATCGCACTTTGACATGTGCTTGTACGAAAACTATTTTATTGGTTGGAAATTAATTCATATAATGTGTTAGAGCAGCGTTTGGAACAGTTATAAAATTACGAATTTTTCGGAGCAGACCGCCCGTAGGGGCATGTAAAGATACGATGTTCAACGGACGTCTGAAATACTCAACCGTCAACGAAATCTGAACTACTCGTAAAAATACGATGAAATATTTTCGCCGAGTAGATATTTTATCAGTGGACGTTTATCTATATATCACTATGTGGTAGTACGCTCAACTTTCGAGTAAAATATAAAAAAAACCAACTGCAGGCTTGGTAGTCAGATGAATAAAGGTTTGTTTATGACCAGTCACACACACGCGGGCGTGAAAAGATTGATCTCCTTGCACAGAAAAAAAAACTGCCCAACAGTCTGGGTTTGAAAAAAAAACGTTTGTATTAAGAACAACGGTTATCAGCCTTCGGATTAATTTAGGAAAGACTTCCACAGCCTGCAAGGGGTGCTGAGTTTCCTGGTGTCGGAGTAACTGTGGGATCCAAGAGCTGTCGTTTGTGCGACAAAAGAACCGCTATATCTGAGATGCGCACTGCAAAAGAACAGTCTTCCCAATTTAATCCTTCTCTCCGCTATGCTGGCCACGTCTCTGAACCATTAAAGAAGAAGAAGACGGAGTTGTATAAAAAAAATAAATGAGCAGATTCTCCATGAAATTGTAGTCTAAAGTGGAGAAATGTTATTTTAAAAATGAGCACATCTTTCTTATTCCGGGCGGTTGGCTCATATTTTGTTCATTATTTTATACTTAAAAAAAAAAACGCCTTTCGCCTTTAGCATACAAAATTCTTCCTTGGAATCTCACTAATGTACAAGACTAGTTACCGTTTGACGAGAGCATCGATTGTGTAACTGAGGAATATAAAAGAGACAATTTCCATCGTCACACAATTAGCAAAATGTATTTCTTAGGGGCTCCACCTGCCATGGGCTTAAAATTCACTGTAATGTGCGGGAAAGTACGTTTTACTTACGAAAATATCTGGCATGTGCCTCATGTACAAATGGATGAATCGAAAACGTATTCTGGACAAGTATGGAATACTTTGGTTAAGAATACACGCTCATTAAAAACATATTTCTAAACCCTCAATCATAGCTAAAAACGGCATTTTCAGACTGCCGTTTTTTTTAATATATTTACCGGAAGTATGCGAAACTCAGACATAAATGTTTACTGTATTTTGTTACAGAATTTCCATCAACAAAATTATACAGTCACTGCCTTAAGTCCCATGGTAAAAATGTATCGGCGGGAAATTTCACGCTAGTTCAACACCTGGCCAAAATTATTATTCAGGGCGGTACGAACCTTAAAAATAGAAAATCCCGTAACATTGAAAAAATTTCCTAATAATGTTTACGTCAACGAAGCTATTAAATGTGATTTTGCAATTTGGAATACCATACCGCTATCATTTACAAAAGCGAAAGTCGCTTCAATGAACTACTTATAATTGTACTTGCATTTTATCAACACTTTTTTGATTCACATGTAAAGAAATTTTTAAATGAAAAAAAAAAAGTGGTATTTGATTGACACTTTTAGCAGCATCGGTTCTCGTTGAAATTTCTTTTGGAATATTTTCAAAAATTGACTAATAACGCCTATCGCTATGCAACTTATGTAACTACGTTTATGAAAACTTTATACGAGGAAATAGTGTTTAAAGAACGTCCCTACATAGCAGAAACCTGAGCGAGCGGTCGACGGACGTATAGCTGTAGCGTCAGCAGGGCGTGTTCTCGTCTGAGTAGACACACTGAGGCTGGAAACCTATGTGTGACATTGACCGGGAGTATCTGTGGGTGAAGAAGATGAAAATAGACAGAAAATACTAAAATACACAAAAATATACATGCTATAGTGTTTTAATACAGGTACATATTCACAAAGTGTACATTTGACTTACTATAAAAAAGTAAATTATTTGTTTAATACATGAATATGGATAGTAAACAAACAGAGATATATTGCCATATTTAGTTGAAATCCCACATTTTTTATAATCGTACTGATATTCCAGTACCAGAACGTTGTATCTAGTACAAAAAATACAACTTTTGTCTTTGCTTCAAAAAGTTTCACATTTATAGGTGTGTTATTCTTTGAGACATTATAATAAATAAATTATTCTAAAAGTGAGCTCATTTATTAACTACGGACACACCTTAATGTCACGTAGTTTCTTTTTACGTTCACAAAAAAAATCATTCTCACACCTCTTACTTTATGGTTGCATCCCGTCATTCAGGTTATAAGTCATGTATATGTGTGTGTATCTTTGTGTGTGTTTGAGATATATTTTGTTGTCAGGAAAAGGAAAAATACATATTAAGTTAGGAAATTTAATTTTGATAAGTTGTGAAAAACGATAATAAGTTATACAAATATTAGTGGCATATGTTGGAAAAATTTAGTTTGTTGAGAAAGGAAGATTTTGAGTGTCCTCACAGACACAATGAAGCTGTTTTCGCAATTAACATAAGTTTTTTTACAGAAAGAATGAATGTGAACAATAGAAAAAATTAGGTAAATTTAATTTGATGAACGCGTAAATTTATATTCTGGAACATTTATGCAAAGAAAGCAAGAGTTACTTCATGGTAGGGCTAGAGGAAGTGCGGCAATAAAAATGAGGGTTTGTAGAGAACGCTACAAGAAGCAAAAGAAGAGGAGAGAAAACACTGCACGTTTGGGGGAAAATGACGAGAATAACAAATGGGATATTACATTAAGAAGAAAAGGCCTACGCGCTGTTGCAGCCGAATGAGAATAATAAGGAAGGAAAAGAGATAAAGTGAAACGAATGCTGAAAAAAGTTTCAAATAGATATGAGAAAATTTAGAAAAACTTCCATTTTACTTTACTTGTTTTGATGAAAAACCGGACTAAATAAAAAATGTGAAAATAATAAGAAAAGGAGATATAACCATTTCAATCAACGATGCGCATTTTTTTATATGTACAATGTATCTTCGACACTGTGTCACTCCTATTTAAATAAAAGGCATTTTAAAATGTGTGCCAATACATTTATGGCTCATGGAATGACAATTGGAGACTGATGAATTTTGTAAGGTATGCGTAGAAAATTCTCTGAAATTAAAAGCTCTTAAAGTCTGTAAAGAAGTGAAAACTTGTCTTGAATAATCAGTGATTGTATGCTAGTGAATATATAGTGACATTTCACCTACCCACATTAATAACTCTACGTCTTCCATCAGTTGACAATTATCGTTGCCCTGGAATATCACTGATCACTCAGTCAGAAGAGACTGATTGGTTGACTTCTATGTCAGCTGCAGGAAAGAAATATACTATCCCAATTGTATATCTCATAATTAAGAAACCGCGCCATCATTATCCACAAGAAAAGCATTACAATTCAACGTTTTAAACACACGAATGACATAATTAGTTTGCAATAGTAAAAATATTTTATGAACATGTCACAACAAGTTAGTTAACTTGGAACAAAAGGATTCCGGTTTATTTTTCTTTTGCCACATTTTTGATTTCAACTTTGTGTTTTACGGTATCATTCTAATTTATTCATAATTTTTCTTAAAAAAGATTGTTTATTTATTTTGAAAAAAACTTTTATTGCAGGAACTAATTAATGATAGAAACCGAAAATAATGTAAGGTTTATTTTCAACCAGCCTCATTGAGATTATTGATGTGGAATATATTAATTATTATTTTATTTTGGTAATTACTCACACTAATTGCTTATAGGTTTATTCAAGCTTCAATTATTTATCGTTTCCCTTACAGAGCCATACAAAATATCATATTTATTTTGAATAATAATAGGTTGCTGACTTTATTAAAGTAAATGTAACAAAAAAATTTCCAAATTTCAGATATGTTTTAAAAATACGAAACATAGTCTGAATGGGTTTTTATATATATATAACCCTAGCCAGTGAAGTGCAATTTCACTGTGAATTATTTTGTTTCAATATGTTTATTGGTTTTCGAGGGGTGAATGAAGTAAAACATGCAAATTCGGACTTAGAAATGCCGTTATGGGAAAACTGGCTTAGCTATTTTTGTAAGAGGATAATGTACTTCCAATTTACGTCTAAAAAACTAACACTGTTTCATACAAATATAAAAATATAATATTTTCTCTCTGGAACGCCTTTAAGTGTGCGTGGTGGATATATAAATGCTGAAAACATCAATCGATTTCTACACTTTTTTCGAAGCCAATATGGATAAAATACTCAATCCTAGATTATGGCATTTGCCAACTTTATGAGTAAATATTTATTCAGAATTACTACTTCGTTACGCGTGATCTCTTGCGCCGCGGTTTCGGCGTCAGAGATTGTGCCTCAGAAGTTGGTAATACTTGAAACTATTTTGTTTAAAACTTTGGTTAAAACTATTATCTAGGATTGCTATTGTTTAACTATCGCAAATTGCCTTCAAGAAACCTACAGTTATAGATTAATTCTTTTAGCGACGAATTATGTGCCATGCCCTTTTAAATGATTCTTATTGAAATGAGGAGAGTAACAATGGTTTACATTATTTAACGCAATCCATAACAAATTTAAAAATTAACTGTTCTTGTATACACAGTAGGATATACCTTTAAGTCTCATTTCATAACTCGAATTGTCGACTGGCACTCTAAATTTTTATTGTTTTAATAACTTATGTATTTGGCGAGATATGTATTATTTTGAAGACAAGCACTGTGCCAATGTTTTACTGAAGTGGAAATTTTTTAGCTCCCGTAGTTTTTGCACAATACCTCAAAAGTTAAAATTTGCATAAAACGTTGCTTGCTAGAAAGTAAAACCATCAGACTCACCGAATTGAAATAACTCTCACTGAAGGACAGTGCCACTGGCTACGTCAATATCAGTTTGAAAACTGCATTGACGTTTATTTTATTTTTTATTAAATTAAAGAAAATTTACAATTTTTAATGTTAAATTCGTTTCAGTTTGTATCGCAGAGCGTGTTCGGCCACGTGAAACGATTTTGTTCTTTATGTCATTCCGTTTTTTTATTCACTACGATATGTAGCTACGGGCGTACATGCACAGTAATACATGCATAATAATGGAAGTGATTCCATGTCTGCAGTGTATGGGATCGAATGGCGTTCATACTAATTCCCTACATACGTATCATCATGCACCGTAGTTGAATCAGGAAGATTAATCTTCTGTTTGCAGTACACGTTATTTTATTGTCACTTTACAGGCTTATCAGCAAAATCGTTACAGTTGCACGCCCACAAAACTGAAAATAGAAGGTGGTTTGGTGACCTGCGCCCCACGAGTTTTTCTGACATTTACACTTTACTCTGTGATACATTTTATCTTTCAGTCAACGGCGTGACCAGTTGGCCAAATCGGTAAAGTGTTTTCGAATGTACCACTACACCATCGCGCACATTCGGCCGAAAGATTTTTATTCGAGAAATGTTTATCGTCGACATGCGATTTAGTTGTTAGTTATTCTGATTAAAAACACCGCGACAATGCAGGCACGGATACAGTAATGAGCATTTTGTGTGTGGTGGAGGGGAATTGTTCCCCAAAATATATGACGTAGCGTGTGTTAACCAGTCTCATTTTACTTTTTAATTGCACTTTCTACAAACTACTGTGTTATGAAACACACGAATTAAATACTACTTGAGTAAAAAAAAAGTCCTATTATGTACCACTAAAATTTTTGGTGGAATGTGGGGGAGGGGAGTGTGTTTAATCGTTCCTACTACCGTTCTTGTGATAGTAAATCTGTATTCACAACCAACCCTTAGTGTACGTGCTAATGTGTAAAAGTAACAACACTGAGAATGCATGCAAGCATTCAAATCATCACGTATCATGCGTACGTACGTGACTGAGTTGGTACGTGTTACGCACGTACGCTAAGTGATGGTTGTGAATCTAGCATTAAAGTAGGCGTAAGAACGTAAGACTAAACTACATTTCAATACTTTTTTCAAACACTTCATTTTCTGGTGATTCAATTTGTACGTTTCGTTCTATAAAAAAGTGTCGTAATTTGCAGCCGACATGTTGTACTAAGAAAAACAGATTTAATGTATATTTGTATTTTGTGGTGTTGTGAATTCAATACAATAAAAAACATACGTAAGTAATGTGTAGTTGTAAATCCAGCTTAAACATTGCAGGGACAAATTTGTCTTCGAGGCGAGGGCGAGGGAAATATAGACGCAAGGGTGGCAGGATTGTTGGAACAAATGGCGCTCGGCAAGCAGGTGTGTAGGAGCGAGGTAACGTAGTTATCAACAATATGGCGGCGGGTCGTTAAAGGCAGAGAATTTACGTCGCTGTCAAGCAAGGCCTGACGTCTGGCGTTATTGTAATTGATGTGTCGTCGACACTTCGCTGTGTCCAAGGCCGCAACTCCCAGCATGTGTTCAACATTACCTTCCTAGTACTACGTGGCCAACTTTCATAGCCTGTATTAACAGGCATTATGGCCTGTGGTTGTTATTGGATTAAATATCTCGGAAAGGAAAACACTCTCACGTAACTTACACAGGGTGTCCTGGGAGGAACTGGTCATATTGTTGATGGGGGGGGGGGGGGTGACATTACTAGCCATTGTGATAAAAAAAACTCATATGAACTTGGGTCAATATGGGACGGTTGTCGAGACAACCCCGTATGAATCTAAACATTAATAAGATCTAATATTACTGTAGTTGTTTTATTTGCAGTCATGATTCTCGTTCCAGTTACAAGGAAATTGTAACACGTAATGAATAGAGACCTGAAAATTTTGCATTTTCGTTTGGGCGTAAGCTAGACCACAACTGTAGGTTTGTGTCACTTTCGCAATTGGCCTTTGACTTATTTGACACTTCCTGGAAGTATCTGAGCCAGTTATGGAAATGTACCTAATACACACCTATATCACGTTATTAGAAATCAGCTGAACCGCATCTGCTATCCGCTTCAGTTCACATATATTCTTGCAGGCCAGCCTACAGGTCAGTGAACTCGCGAATATTTCCTGTGTCTCTAGAAATGAATAACACACTAATATTATTTTTCCATAGCTGTAGACTACATTACACAACCATTTTGTTTCATGTCTTGTCAAACACAACATGCAAGTTCGCAGTTCATATTAGACGGTTAGCTGTGTATGTCAACATGTTTCCATGGCAATGCACTGCCTCCTTGAACGTTACATGACTAGAGATGGTGACATTTTGCGAATTCAATGACCTGCATGTTAGAATCAAATATCCTATGCATATTCAAGTCCCGACCATTTGTCCACTAGCTGCTACTCAGTGGAACAGCAGACAATGAACGAATATACAGGGCTTGAATGTGCACAGGATATTTGATTCTAAAATGCAGGTCATTGAATTCGCGAAATTTTACCACCTATAGACATGACCTGCCACAGTAAGGAGGAACGTAACTACAAATAAAACAATAAGAATCATTTTAGAGCTTACAAAGGTTTTAATTCGGATGGAGCTGTCTCGATAACTGTCCCATATTGACCCAATGATAGTATGAACTTTTCTGATCACAATAATCAGTAATATACACCCAGACCACTGTCTTATGCGACTCAAAACACTCAACCAACTGTTCACTAACTGTTACTCACTGACCAGCAGACAGTGGACGAATAGACGGAGGTTTGGATATGCATACGGCGGAGAATTCTAGCATGCATGTTACTGAATTCGCAAGTTTTTTCATGCCCTATGTACATTTTGGGACATTTATGTGCATCATATACACATTTGGTTTTTTAAGAATATTACTGAATGAGAACTTTTCTTTGTAGATCAGTTTTGTTTGTATAAGGATGGTTCCTCATTATAAAAAACTATTTCGAAGTATTATTTGTTTCAATAACGGCATTTACTTAAAAATAGGAACTCCCATCCAAATCAAATACTAAGAATTTTTGCTCCGTCTATTCCATATCGCTCTAGACGTTAGTAATTGATACGTTCAATTACACTTCCAACAATCGTGTCTAATTTATAAGATGGATACGACAAATCGTACGTAGTGGCTACCTATGACGGCACTAAGGGCGATGTTGACTGGCACATCTGGTGCGGTATCGCCTCTACCGTAATACACTGAAACGGCGTGCAGAAGTATCGTAGAACACACACCTGACTGACACTTTCAGGGGTGACCCCATCTTTTTAATGGTGGAAATATTTACGTAATGTCCAATACATATTTATGTCGTAGTTTCACACGAATCTTGTAAGTAGTTGTTTAGATATAATAGATAGAAAAAATAGTCTTTAACCATTTTGAGGGGCTCCGAAATTATCTTTCCAGTAACCGCGATGTTTTAAAACTACCATTACGAAATCGTTTGAAGTGTTTGTTCTTTCCGTAAATGCACACAATAGAAACACGTTGAGAAGTTTCTTAGAAAAAAGTCTGCTAGCACACTGCAACGCTGTTTACAAGGCAAGCAGGCAGCCGCCTTAATGCCCTGCATAATATACAATTTTCGTTTCCAACTATGTTTGACCATAACGCTGAAAGATAAATATTTGACGAAAATTTTTGTCAAACATTCCTGTCGAATAAATTTGGTTGGTTTAAACTAAATGTTTTGAGAATCTGTTACACGGTAAAATATTTTCTTGCAGCTCCTGTTACCTAACCTAAAAGTTAGGTTAGGTTAGAATAGTTGCGAAATTATATTACAAAATGTATTTTAAATGTGGCTGATATACAAACGATGTCAAATTAATTGATAAGCATGATTACTTCAAGCAATAGCAGTTGTATATTATTTTCTGTTTATTTTATTTTATTTTATTTTTTTGTAATTGGGAACCTAGAAATTATAGGATTTTTTATTACCAACCAAATGTGTTAAAACTAATTAATGTTTCCGATGATTTATCAATTTTAATGTAAATTGTTAACTTTAAATTTAAAACCGTTATTAGTTAACGAACAAAAGCTTTAAGTTCATTTACAATATTCATAAGTATTTTTAAAATAAACTGACCACGCCTTGTCGACCAATTTGAATAACATCGCATTGCTTAATCTTTACATTAAAACTGCATTAATGTTTTCTTTTTCAACGTAAAAGTGTGCTGGAAGAAAGGTTATGATATTTCAGTTTACAAAGGGTGTGATTTTGATTGGCTGTGGCATCCAACATTCAAGAAATTTAAGAACCCGCCCAGTTCACAATATTGGATGAAAACGAACGTCGCCAAACTTCTTAGTCTAAACATGGTGGCGATAGTGAGGTTTTCGTGGCATAACAACCATTCAACTTTATTTGACCAACTTGGTTTGAAGCAATTGGATTAAAAAATTTCACCGTGTGACAGGGAATTTTGACATTACGGCTCTCAAATTCAGAGCTCTTTGAACTCAGAAAAAGTAAATATTCAACCCCGAAACGGAAACTTGAGTGTCTTTTTTCTATTACCCATCTAGGGAAACAAACTATTCTTGACCGAAGGTTACATGTTCAGAAAATATTTTGGTCAGTAGTAAACATCTACATCTTTAGCGAGGGAAACGATAGATACCCAAGGAACCTCCGATGTCGTCAGACATGATACTAACTTGCGGAATTTCCGGGGACTGACGCAACCGGGAATCGAACCCAGATCGTCTTGGTGGGAGGCGAGTGTTCTAGTCAATGTGCCAACCGCGCCCCTGAGTGAACACAGAAATAGTTTTCCAGTATTTCAGACGATGTAATGTTAAGCTCGGGAGTTTTAGGTGCAGCCAAGAAAGACTCGAAGGCAGGAGCAGTAATATTAGTAAATAATTGTTAAGGTGACACCAATGCTTATTATAGAAAATTTTGCCATTTTGTAGAATTTAATTGATATATTTTCAACTCTTAAGGCAACTAGAGACGCGGGAAGGAATAAATCATTTGAGACCTATGCATGAATAGTCTTTGTGTTTTGACAGATGAGTGCCACATCCACAAAATGCGTATTACATTATACTTCAAAAGTCACTGTAAATAATCTCAAATTTCTGGTAAACAGGCAACGTTTGTTAAGTGCTTACGTAATTTTAATGAACTTGATGAACTTTTGGAAGACTATGGAAACACTACAAGCGTTTGGTTACTTTAAGATAATGTTATAGAATTATCTTGTTTTCCGCAGGACTATGTGGTCTGAGGGTTATTTATTTTATGAAGATCAGTCCGAAATTGCTTACATCTCCAAACTTAAGTATGACAATAATTAATCATTATGAATAGTATTGCTATGTCAAGCTCAGGAAGAAGCGTGTTGTTTGATTACAGAAAGTATATTTGGTGAGCTGAGAGAGGGAAGGTTCTTCACTTGACTGGGTAAATAAAAGAAAAGGTATCTGCTATAACTAACAACTGTTATTCGCAGTAAAAACCCTCAAAACACATTAGAATTTCAAATCATTCAGTCACTGAAGTTGATGTGATGTAAGTGTTTTGAAATGCACTCAATCACGAAATTTTGTGTAGCTTAAAGTTCGTCATAAACAATAAAGAAATATTCACAATTCACAAGGGCTTAGAGACGTTTACTTCGGAGTTTTGGAGGCCAAGCGATACGCTGAAAGCTAAATGAAGGCCATTGTCACTCTAGTTACAAGAATACCTTACTTAGCACTAGCCGTCCCCGGCGCGCGTTGCAATACCGATTTTTCAATTTTTTTCACTACACATTTAGTAGACCCGTTCTGCCCTGAACACCATTTTGGCCCCCTCCCTCAATGTTTTATATGGTAGAAACCTTTGTTGGCGTATGCACAACTCACCAAGTTTCATTGCAATCGGAAGACTGTTACAGGAACAAATAGATGACGAGCAAACAAACAAGCATTCACTTTGATATGTTACCTATTCCGCTTACGCAGCGACTGCTGTGCTCCGAATGAATTCCGATCGCATTCTCGTATTGTTAAAAGTAAACTTATTTCATACGTAGTTTTTAAGAACATGCCTCCTGTGCTGCTCTCATATTGGCTGCTTCGAGAAGCACGAGCTGTGTAATAAATATAGCTGCTATTTAGTTCAACATTTAACACATAATTTCCAGCATAACATAACCACAGTTAGTTTCGGCACGCACGTGTGTGCCTTACTGATGTAACGTATGTTTTACTGCGCTGCTTTACCAGCCATCCAGACCGCGTAATGAACACGTCACGCTAATCATGGACATAATTGGATACGAAAATAATAGTTGCAAAAACTGTATGATGACGTATTTCATGCACAATGTGGCAACACTGCACAGTAGCTTAATAAAGATTTCTGGAGCCATGATTTAAAATTGTTAGTGAAGGAAGTATTTCACAAATTGATAAAAATATTCGTTTTGATAAATTGTTTATCTTAGTGGGAGTGAAGTGGGCGGAGTCTGAACTCGACCGCCCGGATTGCAGCGCCAAAAATGTACAGCATTATCGGTAACAGGGTGAACTGCAGCCAAACAACAAAGGGGTCAAGTTTCCAGACGAGTGTCCAGACCTGTTCTTCTACGACCGTGATCCCGTCTTGAGCTCCACATATATCTTACTTAACTTACTTCTACTGTTCCGATACGTATATTATGGGTGCAGGTTAAAATCGCGAGCAGTCCAGACATTATTCTACGTTTACTTGACGCGACATACCATACGTGAGGAACATTTTTAATGTTGGCATTAGTTGGTAGTTGTTCCACTGTGCTAAGGTTATTTCTACTACATGTTAGAAAGATCAATGTTATAAGTTTGGCACAGGGAAAATTTTCTGCCACTAGGTGCGCTGCATTCGCATGTGGGGACACATTAACATTGCGGTAAATGGGAGAAACTCATATATTTGTTTATAAAATATTGTGCTTAAATTATTTTACGTTATATATTTATCGTTTTTAAATTATAACCTTTTCTCTTTATTTTCAAGCTAATAAGTGCGCCTGCGAGATGTTTTTACGTACGTAAGCAGTGAAAATATATGTGCGTGTGTTTGTTTACAAGTTCATTGTGGACACGAGTCGTCTAGTTTTCTTGTACGAAGAAGAACATTGAGAATAGGTACGCTTGCATAGTGCACCAGTCGAACTGATAATTTTATAGGCATATTTTACTAACGAAAAATATTTCCACAGACGTGAGAAGTTATAGGATGTAAAGGAAATTTTGGTGTACTAACTTCGAATTTTTCGATTAGGTTAGTTTTGGTTAGGGCGAGTGGTTTTACGCTTATGTTTTTACATTTTTCATTAGGTTACCTTACCCTAACTCAAAATGGAAATCTGCGAAGTTAGCGAACTCTACTACTTAGTCTAATGTTATGGAAACATAATAATAATAATAATAATAATAAGCTATCCTGCAGTTGGGCTGTAGCCAATGAACTAATTTTGCCCTCAAAATCAATATTTTGGCTACCGATTCTTAACGTTCATCCTTAAACTACACATTTTTCGTTTTTCTGAAACCGTCTTATCTGTTTGTCCATTTTTTCTTGTACTTAAATTGTTGAAGTTATATATAGTACTTTGTAAAAAATGTTAATGTAAAAATTGACGAGTTCTATATCCCCACGACTTAGTCGTATATGGGGTACAAACAGTACGAAATAAATAAATAGGGGTCTTTATCTGTGTTACAATTCCCATTATGTAGCTGTATAGAAATAACAGCGAAATGGAGAGTGAAGCTTACGTCACTTACAGTGCCTCCTAGACAGCAGGACGCTGTCTTGCAGTGTGCACCGCTGATAATGTGTGTTCAATTTTTACACTCGTTTATTTTATAATTGTAGTATTGGACTTTAGATACAATGTCCTATGCCCAATTAGGGTGATTGTGAACTCTTCGGACTAGCACAAATATGTATCTCCAGATCCAAAACTGCAATGAAATTAGCATTTATAATAATAGAGCACTATTCCAAAACAGTATATCAAAAGAAAGCAATTTATCAAATTGGATGAAAGGTTTCTGCTACAAACAAAATTTTAACTATTGTGGCCACTATCTATATTACTTTGGACGCATAGTTAGGCCTTTTCATACTCGTTGAATATATAATTCAATTGAGTGTGTGAAGAAAAAAAAAAGGGGGGAAGCTACCATTTGAAGAGATGTGTTATATACACCACCATACCACACATTGCATCAGTGATGCCATTTTCTCTTCCATTTTAGTTAGATCTTTTCTCATCTGTTAGTACTTTATTCTACGTCTGGACCTAAGTGCATCACATTGCAAGCCTTATAAACTTTGACATGCAGGGATGTTTTATAGTAAAGCTGGAATCACACGATGCAATTTACAGATTGCGCAGTTCATTGTATGCTATCAGCTGCCCAATAATTGCAATGAAAACTCTCTCATTTGCTCCATGCCCACCTTCTACATGGTGCAATTTACAATGCGATATACACATAATTCTTTCCTTTCCCTCCAAACTATAGTTTGCTGCCTAGGCCTTTCGTATTTAATTGGAATTATTTTAAAAACATATCAACGAGTAAATTGTGTCATGGATGCAAGGATGAGGCAATTGAGAGTCTTACATACATTCGCAGCCATAACCTTTGAAGCACTATTGCACAAATGTCTATTATGATAGGTGATTCTGCATTGTACAGAACCATGTATTACTTGTATTCCTCCAATAACCGAAACACACTCTCACATATCCACTCCATTTTTTGTTTACGTGTACAGTAAAGCCCACGAAAACTCTACTTGAAACGGCCAATTACATTTCTTGTTTCACACAATTTTCATGGCAAAGCAGACTCCTCCCCATTCCCATAATGCCAGTCTTCCAGTCTCTTCCTAAACCTTCTAACCCCCTTCTCAGTCACCAACTCTCCCCCCAGTGCGTTTCACTCCCTTACTTTCCTCACCAGCATTGCTGTCTGACCCTCTCCGTTCTCCTCCACACACTCTGAATCTTTTCACTGTTGTTTCAATTTTCCTTAAAAGTTCCCCTATTTAGCTTGTAGGCCAAACTGCCCCATCCCCCTTTTCTATTCATAATCCAATACAACCTGACCAGTAGTTCCATTTTCTTCCTGTCCCTCAACGGTTTCCATCCCAATTCCTTCACCATCACACTAGGCCTACAGTTCCTTTTACCACACCAGTCTGACGCTGCCTTTTCCATTCATCGCCCATCTCGCTGGCCTTCTCTTCACCTCCACGTACATATCCCACTCTGCGGCAGCATATTCCAACATTGGACACTGCCTTTCCCTTCAGCACACTCCTAAGCAGTACTAAAGACATTCTTCCCCTTCTTAACCACTATTCTTCTATGAGATTTTAAAATGTTTGTTGCAATGGGAGTTTACAATTGGAATTTATTGGTTTGTGGATGTACGCCATTGATCGAGCAATGGCGTATGTCCACAAACCAATCAATTACAACTCTTCTAGTCGAGTTATTGAAAAGAGTACGTATGGACGGTGTGTTGTAAAAGGATTTGCAGGTAACGTGGAATGAAAAAATTAGTATTTTCCCAACATTGAACAGAAAATTATTTTTGTGTCATTCTCACCACATGACAATGTGCCTGACAACCAACACTTCCACAAGTGAATAACAAAATAAATAGCTGACATCCTGTATAAGCAGCGAATCTCTAAATAACAAAAGGTTTGTGTAGTACGTTTTAGTCCTTCCTGATCCTATTTCATACAAAATTGGGCATACTAATGATGTTACAGAATAATTTTCAGTATCAAACCTATATGACAGATTTTATTGTCCTACAGCAGCCATTCTTGTCAAACCTAATCAGATATATCTGAGCTGTCTTAGATTTAAGCAATCAACAAATCTACACTTGTATGCGAAACCACCACACAGAACCCGCAACTGTTTTAGTGCATTGTTGGGCAATATTTAAGACACTCGTGGGCTTGCTGTTACCTGTACATTTAACTTTGGATTACTGGCCAGTATGTAGAGCTTTACATCCACTTCCTTCCAGAGCTGGCCAACAGCAACTGACCAGAGTTAATTAAAACAAAATAGGGTAACAGCCTGTTATTACATCTAATGGAGATTATTTCTCAATTTGGATAAATTAATTGGCCAGCTAACTCATCAGATTTGATCATCATGTGTGGTCACTTGCCAAGCTAGCAGTTCACTATAGGCTTTTCAGTCAGATGCATGCTGATCTCGAGAACACAATTTGCAATGATTTCAAAAACGTTCCCTTCACTACTGTACATGATAAAGGGTTTTATTAATCATCTGGAGTACCACTGCGTTTAATATAAATGAGTTGATAGAAGGGGGGGGGGGCATTTCAAGCATCACACTCATGAACAAAATTTTGAAATTAAAAAGGCATATGCTTACTCTATGTACACTGATACATTTTAGAAATATATCTCAATTTTCTTGCAATTTATGCCTTAGTTGGGATATGTGGCACATTACATCTGGGAATATTAATGAGGAAATTTGTATAAAATATAATATATTTTATACAAATTTCCTCATTAATATTATGTTTGTCAAAATATGAGTTGTTAAAATTAATTCACTAAGAAGAATATGAAGTAACTTTGTCACAGCTGGAACAGTAAGGACAAACTGTGGAATAATTTGAATTTTTCACATTGAAATCTTATTATGAATTACAAGAAGTTAATTTGAGATTTTACAATTAATATTGAACAGACTTTGTACTGGACTGTTAAAGGCCATGATTCATCATTTCCTATTCTTTATAATAATTATTTTTTAAACCTAAACAAGAGCAGATATCGAAAAACTGAAGCACATATTTCTTTAAAACAGTCAATATTACGTTAAGTAATTATTTTAAGACAAAATACATAACAGTTTCTGCTAATTATGCTATTAAGGGATTTCTCATTGATGAACTAATCAGCCAAATCCATAAAATTGTTTGTTTCAAAAAAATTCAATGCATAGTAAAAACAATGTTCAATAAAAGTGCAACAGTTTTTCAATATCTGCTCACGTGAAGGAATAAAAAGTAATTACCGTAAAAGCAGTAGAAATGATGGATCATGGCCTTGAACTGCAAATTTTGTAGAGATTTGTGTACACTAAGGTACTTTACAACAGAAGATACCTCAAATTGAAGTACTTTATGAGATTCAGTTTTCTTCCCCACCTTTAACTTTTCTACATATGCCAGGTTGGACATCTTTAATGGCGCAGTGGGTGTACTGACTAGTGTACAAAACAAATTACTTTTATTGGTCAATAGTATTAAACACATTAACCTCTTTTACATTTGTAAACACCTAACAGCAACTTTTATTTAATCAAAATACTACATAAACATTTTCTAAAGAGATGCCCAAGCAGATCTACTTTTTCTAAGGGCACCAATGCACACACTGAGAAAACAATGACTCAATTTTGTCTTAGGCTTAACATTCTACTCCTCTATACTGCAACGCGTTCCTCATCTTTGCCACACGTCCACAGCTAGCTCAGCGCAAACGAAACTGTGGAATTTTAAATTTTGGGATTTATTACCAAAGGTTGCAACATTCCAGACTCAATACACTATTCCAGAAATTTGACTGTGGGAGGTGGGGGTGGGGGAGGTACCCTCAGAGCATACAATCCCCTGTCACTCCATCTTGCCGACAACAAACCTGCCATTGTGGCATGCTACCGGCATTGCCTGTCACTGGTGCCGGTTGCGGCCATTAACGGAAACAATTTTAAAAATAATTTTTCGCAATCAACACAAAATTTTTGAATGGTAATATTTGCATGTATACTTGGTTTCACATAAGTTTAGATAAATTTTACAGCAATACATGGTCAATAATTTTCAGTATTTTGTAATTTGCCGCACAATGCAAGATATTTTTAGTTCTAAAATGAAGCTGAGAGGTCCACTTCAGCATTCGTACTGCAAAGTTTGTCTTGTGTAGTGACATAAATAACAAAATATTACAAATTATTGCCTATAAGATGCTGTCAAATTTATCCAAACTTGCATATTATATGGAGTATAGCTACAAACATTAACAATTTAGTTTTCATACCCATTTCATAAATATATATTAAGCAATAATTTTGTTTCTTAATGAAATAAACATTAAATTAAAAATGTATACCGCCAATCAGAAACAGTCTGTTATTCTATTTTTATTTTCTCTGCGGTTATTTTTAGAGACCGGTCTTGCACTGAAGTATAACATTTTTTTTGGAAAGGTTAGCTCAGTATCTCTGTCCTCACACTCCAAACTTTAACAGAGAACACAAAATTTTGTTAAATAAAATTTATAGAACATTTTGGCCAAAAAAATAGTGAAAAATAATTTACATTTAAATAACACAGTCACTGAAAATTAATTACTTTAAATATGGATAAATTTCCACTGAAGTGCTTTCTTTTAACGAATAATATTACAATTAGTACTTGCACAAACTTTCAGATACCATTGTTGGAAAGACAACTACTATTATGCATATTATTACGTTATTATAAGTGGCAACAAAAATATATTAATCACACACACTGTAGATTATTAACATGTGAAATTAAATCGGGGGAAGCCCTGGGCCATGCTACAGTACAGTAATTTGCAAATACGTTATATACTTCAGAAACACATGATCTGCAGACATTACAGTCACACACTCCACAGCAAAACAGTTAAGCTATCACAAGGGCAATTAAAATTAACTAAAACTTCATTGCCATCTCTCTATTCTAATTTGCCTTATATTTGTCATGGAACAAAATTTGCAGAACACTTGAACGCCATGTAAGTTGATGTATCTTACGATTTAAAATAATTTTCGGAACATTGCAACTAAACATAAAAATCTAGTATCATATTACATACATGTATTGTTCCATAAATTTTAAATTGGACAAAAAGTATTCTTGGATTTGACACAAGTTAATACAATGGTTGCGGTGAGAAATTTGTGCAGCTCTTATTCTAACATCAAGGTCTTGAGAGCTGATGAGGGTGCAGCGAGGTGAAAAAGAACAAAGGCAAGAATGAAATTACAAAGTAATACGAGGTATTCTAGAGATAACTGCCAACAGCAGCATAGTCCAACTCGATTCCCACATATGAAAATCTGGAATTAACTTTGCCAGGAATAGAACACAAGTCATCTCAGTGGGATGTGAACGACTAACCGCCGCATCAACCTCCACCCTGATCCACAAAGGTTCTGATCTTACTGCACGCTTACCTAGGACTTTTTACTAATTACAACCTCCATTTCCAAAACATTATGTTTTATTTAAAGATTATTTTAATTTAAGGTCCGAGATAGTATTGTTGATGCAGTCAATCAAAACTTCTCCTAAGCTGCCTACTTACAGACTGGTACTTGTCACAAACAAATTCTAGATGACTGCACATGGATTTACATGAAGAATGTATCGCAACACTTCGCCGCTTTAAGCAGCAAAATGTCGCAATGTACATTTCAGCAAAGAAATGTGCCTTATTTGTGTGTTCTATTAACAATACCAGTCTCTAAGTATCTGTGCTGTCTTTTGTTTACCCTGATAGCCTAGCGACCTCTTCCAACCTTTATGATTCCACGCTTACGAGTATTTCTGTGAATTGGAAAATGTAATTTCCAGTGTCTAACTTACCTTCCTAATGGTGTTTATTCATAATACATACAGTGAATTTCTTTTTCAATTTTGTGTACACAATTATAAGTTATTACATTTCAGAAAGTAATTCCAAATTACAAACATAAGATCAAAAAATGGTGACAAATAAGCCACCAATATGACATGAGAGACAGAAGTAAGTACAAGAACTTACAGTCTGATACAGTACTTGTAGACAGATACACATACTTCAAAGGATGAAACCTTTTTCTTTAACTAAACGTTTCAACCACCGAAGAAAATGTACTATCCTTTAATGTGTATGTGTGGCCAAGTATCAGACTGCGTACTTGTACTTCTCTCTATCATGTAATATATATGATTATTAATTTTGTCACAATGTGAAGATCCCTATACTTTCTGTGTTATTGTAGATAAACCACAAAATAAGTGTGAAATATAGTACAGTCAATTCATTGTTTAATTATAGACAAGATACAGAGAGGTATATTCAGGGGAAGGGGTGATCATGGGTGGAAGATACAGAGGGTGGGGAAGAAGATAGAGAGAGGAAAAAACACTATGATGAGGAACGGTTAAGGATTGGAATGAGTTGGCGACGGATGTGGTTAGGGTGACGGGAACGAGGGAGTTTAGGAAAAGGTTGTTGGGATCGAAAATATGAGAAGAGGTAGCTTAAGCAAATCCTTGCCACAGGACTGAGGCCCAATTGCAAGAAGAAAAATAATAATACTAAAAAGATATTATCGTGAAATTATACATACACATTTGAACCAAATGTATACTTCTTAAGCTGGTCAATTCAAGAAATTTTTATATTAACAGTCTGTGCTGTTTTTATAAAGTTACTACACAAGTAGTTTTTCCAGGTAATTACGTAACTTTGAATAATATCTAACAAACTTGAAATTGTTTTTTCAGTTTTTATTTATTTATTTTGGCGTCCTCCGTTGGATTCCTAATTAGGGATATGGAGTGTGTCAATATTATTAAAATACACATCATTAAAGACAAAAAAATAATTGAAGGTTAAAGAATCTACAATAAATTATTACATTTTACTAGTACACATAAGATAGGCTACCTTGCAGCTATCAAAGCATGAAACATCTGATATGATCCCAGTAACACACTAATACAAAATTATTTACATAGATTCAGGATACACAAAATATATTGTTCACATGTACTTAAGCCTATTTACTACACATATACCAAAAAAATATAATCATTACATTTACATTTAAGTTTACATAATTTTGATTCCTATAAGTGCAGATACAATTTGTAAGCTAACCAGTTTCGTCTAAATCACCTTCTTATACCGTGGTCTAATAAGATAGTTTTATTATATTGTTTGTATTTGCAGCAAAATACAACATGTGACGTATGGAAAAAGGTATTATCGCATACGCATATTCCTTATGTAGAGGCTTAATATTTTATCATGTAGCATATTCTACTCCAGACAATACAGTGGCCAATTCTGAAACTTTATTGCCAATTATCTGAAGTTTAGTCACTTGAATGAAGTACTTGTATAAGAAGATATATAAGTTTTCTTTTTTAAATCTTGCAATGAGTATAAAAATATTTTTAGTGTAACTTAATATTTTTTTTTTAAATTCAGAAACTCCAAACACTCTTGGACTATGTTGACAAACAGCAAATATTGTCTATAGTTCTGCCATATGTTAAGAAGAACTACGTGTAACATCTATAATTGAATTTTGTCAAAACAACTCCACATCATAGGGTTTCACTATATTCTTACATATAAAGTCAACCAGAATATTTGAGGTTGTACGTTTGTTAGTTAACACACGTTTATTTTTTCAAAAGAGAATGACGATTGCATTATTGTCTTCCAGTACTGTATTGTAAATGTTTTTTATCACACAAAAAAAGTATACTGTAAGTTAAGTTAAAATTCTTTTAAAATAATATAGAACAGTACTTATTGATTTTATAAGAAGTAAATACAGTCTAATTACAAAAAATTTGTATCACAAAATCCATCAATTAACTTGACATGCTTTTAATGTTTAGTACTAGTACAGGCAAAGCTCAAAGATGATAAGGATATAGACAAGGCAGATAAAGAGAACAAGAACTATAAAAATACTAAATACTTACTAGAAAATCCTTCCCTTTTAATAAGTTTAACTTCCTCAGTCCCTTCAGAAACTTTTTAAAAGGTTGTTACTGTATTTGTAAATATTCTAGAAAATTTACATCCACACAAAACAAACTTGCTGCTGCACAAGGCCATTAATGTTCATACAAACTAAATAAAACATGTTAAACTTTCTCAAACACAAGATATGTTACAACATAAATGGTCTTGACTCTTAAATACCGTACCAAATTGAAGTCATATAGATGTATAAATCTAAAATATAAACATAGAGAAACTTCACTAATGTAAAAAAAACCTGACATATTATCATTGGAGCAGTTACAGCTTCACACTTAAGTAGACAACTAAACTTTCAGAAACAAAAATTTAAGGGCATTATTAACTTGGAAAACCACTGACGTAATTTTTCTGGTGCCTGGTAGGTATCAGTAGGCTCGTGTCACAGACAACCTGTGAGGCTCCACTACTCTGATATGGTGTAGGGAGGGACATATATCTTCATTCAGCATCGGGTCACATAATGCACTGCAAGTCACCCATTCTAGAGCAAGCAGGTGATTCAGCACAGTAAATAACCCAGGCCCCCCACGGCTGTCACCTGATTACAAAATATCTTCGTCCATACTCTCTCAGCCTGAGCCTGGGAGCTGCATATGGGAGTTTCCTGGCCAGATTGTCTAACCACAGGGCTGTCTGCGTCCAGGTAGTCTTGACCCATGCTCCCTGCGCAGTGATCAGGCAAAGCTCTAGAATACTCAGAAGAGGGTAAAGATGTTTCCACGAATACCATCATTAATTACCGGGCAGAAGCAAGAACTTCCTTACATAAGCATACCGCTGTGATCAGTTCTGGAGGCAGTAGGTCTACACTATACTACACTCAAAAATACAATTCATGCAATATAGGCTATATGACAAAAACTGTGTTTAAAACATTTACAGAGTACAAACAATAAAAATTTCACCATTTTTAATGGAAATTCGCAAAAAAATATGCTTGAAACCATTTGCAATATAAATTGCTAGTAATCATAAATTTATATATTTGTTGAATTATTGAGAAGGCCTGCAGTAGAATAGTAATAATGAGAGATGGGGCTGCTTTAAACATTGAGTCTCCAAAGTCAATGAGGGTAAAACGAGAAGCAGTGCCTGAATGAAGGGACGTAGAAAATGTGTGATCCCGGAGAAAAAAAACGCTGAAAGCGGCATTGTCTGGCACAATTCTCAAATGTAAAACCTACGGCATACCCCATCAGGGATCGAACCTGGGTCACCTTGGTGGGAGACGTGCATCCTATCACTGCGCTGACACAGCACAATAAAACTACTGTTATCTAGATACTGTACAGTCCTACATTAAAAATATCTGCCAACTACTACAAATCTAGTTATAGTATGGTTTTGTACATACTAATGTTAATGTAAAACAGTATTGTGAATGTATATGTGGGAAAGTATTTACATGTATGTAGTACGTACATACGTACTTGCTACTGACTACTCTAAATGTGTGTACTAGTGTGAAGCGACATCTCTTTTCTCTCATGTTTATTGCTATTCCTCATACTTTTAATGTAACGCGCTTACAAAATAGTGTAATTGGAAGTTTTGTCATCTTCTGGCTAGCTCTACACTAGCACATTGTGTATCATTTGCTACAATTAATAGCGATGTAATACAATGTGTTACTTTACTCCTTATAGCCTAGTCTGTATGCATAAATATTGCATTATATTTGTAAATATTTTGTAGACCTACCTTGTGATGTAATGTACATACCTGCAAACATTGTAAGTTTATCTCATGCAACTATCTGACGAGCCCTACACTTGGTGAGCATTTTGCTCAAGGTAACCAAGTCTCTTGGGTGAAATGAAAATAAATGAATAAATGTTGTAGAGGTTCTTCTATGTCATCAATTATTTGAGGAAAGAATGGAATGACTGGTCTGGATGTACAAGGTGATGAATTGTGAGAGTGGGTGAGGAAGTTTACTTTGCTCTACAAGCTAACTAAGGTAACATTTAAGGGGAGATGAACAGTGAAAAGACTCTGATGGTTTTGAGGGACACTGAGAGAAGTTTGTGAGGACAATGAGGGAGTGGAAAGGTCTGCAGGAAGAACTGGTGACTTTGACAGGGGTTGGTTATGTTTACCGGAATGGTGTGGAAGGTGTAAATGTTCACAGTAGCAACTAATTTCACAACAGTTTTGACTATTAGAATCAGAGGCAGAGGTTCCTGATGAAAAATTTTTTTAGAGTGGTAATAAATAGTCTTAGGAAAATGTTTCTTTGATAGGTTAGTTTAGGTACTGTAATCTACCCTAATGCAAGGTTAGGTAACCCGAACCCATTTTGACAACTACAGAAACATTTTTGTCAACTATACCTCTAATATCAGTAGGTTATCCAGTGTAAATATTCTTCATATTTTCCTATTTTGTGTTTATTCTAAACGCTTAAAGGAAAACTTTCTGGTAACAACTTCTTCACAGTAAACACTACAGTATCGCCTGGTTTTTCTTCACCATTTTAATGTTTAATTTAGCAATGTGTTGTAAATTATATTTATGCTTCACTTGCCTTTTCTAATATCTTTATTATGATTAACTACATATGGAAAAAGTAATAATTCTGATACACAAAAACTTGGTTTTTGCAACTCACAACTGCCACAGCCACACAAACTGAACCTGATAAACTACACTACTTAACACAAAACATATAATCACACATAAAATACCCAATTACTTATTAAGTTACCAAATACAACTCAACTGTGCTCAACACTTACCTACAAGTTCATATTCCTCAAAATTAATTATCTTATTCTGACGACCAATATGTCCTACGAACTTGTAAACAAACACGAGCACGAACATTTAAATTTCCACTGCTTACGTTCGTAAAATCATCTCGCAGACATACTTTTTAGCTTCAAATAAACACGAAAGATTATAATTTTAAAACTGTGAATTCATACCGCAAAATAATGTAAGCAGAATATTTTATGGACAAAATTCAGTAAAACTCCCATATAGCGCAATGTTAATTTGTCTCCACATGCGACTTCAGCGCACCAAGCGGCAGAAATTTTCCCTGTGCCAAACTCTCCCGTAAGAAAACACATTTTCTTTCTAACCTTTAGTAGAATTAACCTTAACTGTGCTCACATTTCCTCTCCACTTGAATCCTGCGCAGCTCCAACTTGCTGTTGAAGTGTTACCAACTCTGGCACTCTATTCCAAAGTAACAACTAGTGAACTAGTTCCCTCCCTGGTTTTCATCACAATATAGGCTGAATTGGAAAAGACGAGTGTGAGAAAAATTTTGCCGATGTCATTTAAATAAAAATGTATATATTCTACAATTTTAGATCTTAATATGTTTTGCTATCTAAATTAGTACGAGGAAATCATAAATAAATCATGTGTTGTAGTTGCTTAATGCAACCATATCAACCAAGAGACTAAGTCACTCGCACACAAATTGGACGTGGAGCTCAAGAAGGGACTATCTCCGTTGTGTGATTATTATACGCTTGTTTATAGACATCCTGTTTACATGTATGTATGTATGTACGTATATATGCATTTACGTGTGTATGTATGTGTATGTATTTGTATGGATGTGTATGTATGTACTTCTGTATGTATGTATAGATACATGTACGTGTGTGTATGTAGTATGTATGTATGTGTATGTATGTACTTCTGTATGTATGTATAGATACATGTACGTGTGTATGTAGTATGTATGTATGTGTATGTATGTATATGTCTGAATTAAGTATGTATATATATGTATGTGTGTATGTATATATTAGTATGTATGTAGGTATGTACATATGTATGAATATATATGTGTGTATGTATATATGTGTATGTATATATTTATGAATGCATGTATGTACGTAGGTATGTAGTTATGTATGCATGAATATATGTTAGTGTGTGTATGTATGCATCTACGCATGTATGTATGTGTATGTATGTATCTACATGTATATACAGTATAATATATATTATACTGCAATCTGTTTATATGCTCACTTTCACGTACGCTCTAACAGTACAAGGCCTTCTGAGGAGTACATGGCTGTCATTTGAGTGCCAAAAAGTTTGTATCGAAACATGTTTTTTTTTTTTTTTAATTTTTTTAGAATAGTTTAGTTTCTAAAAAATAAAAACAAACCTAATTTTACGAAATTGTTATAATAATTTAGAGTTCTTAGACTAGAATTTCGCACGACTCATATAGGCCATAAATTGAAAACACACGAACAAAGTCTCGGACAATTACTAGTAATAAATGAAATGTCATAAATATTGAGTGTTGACGTATAGTAAATTTCGAGTTCCACTTTTGTTGCGGGTATAAATTTCATTGACATTATTCTGTTTAGTCGCAACATATTTCGTTTTAAGCTCGATCAAACAAGACTATTGAATATGTTCAGCTATGCATGTTTCATGACCTTGCCCACCCCAAGCCGTAAGCAAACTATGGTTTGGAATTCACGTGTTACATTGAATAAGTGAAACTTAGTAACTGTCGAACCTGGATGTATGCCATCGCAGTATTTTGTTCATCTTGGTGCGGCTCACATTGCTACAGACTGTTTTAGACTGGTTTTTTTCGGAACTCTGAAAACTATGAAGTAATTAATACCTCCACTTTAGAAACGCACTCAAAAACACCAACTCATATTTTCTTCCATATTTTTGATTCCGGGAGCAGATATTTTCACTTCTCGACACGGAAAATGGGTTTTGCCGGAAAGTAGTGTCGTGAATCCCCTGTTTTGGAATTTGTGAGAAGAGTGAAGCAATCGCAGGTGTTGTGCTGGAATCACAATAGTACGTTTAATGCGACGCGATGGGTACGATGCGACTCCGACAATTCTCAATATTGCGAACACTAGTGTGTCTGCCACGTGACAAATACTAAACAAAAAAATATATAATGTAACTAACTCCTTGCTTCTAGATAGCTACTATTCTATTTTTCTATATAGCAATTTTGTTTACATGATTTTATTATTTTTCCGTTTATTTGTGGTATATATATATATATATATATATATATATTTATTTATTTATTTCAATTCCTACTAGCGTTAGCAAGTGTAAAAAGAGTCATAATGATATGATTGCAATAAAAGGTTATGGTTTTCTTATAATAACGAAGAAACATCTCTCGTAAAATAAATACATTGTGCTACCAACCCAACAGGTTCACCAACCTCTGTATACAAAATCAAAATCTGTCTTCCGGTTTTGTAGCGTCTGCAACGAGAGTAAAAAAAAAATATTATTTTCTATTAGAAAAACACGTCGCGTCCGCGATGTTTTGGCCCTGACGTCATAGAAGCTTCGACGGCGATTGGCTGGCAAGTTATTTTATTCGCGTCGCACCAATCACACCAGTTCGTCGTGCTTTTGTGATTTGCAGCATCAGTGTCAGCCTGACCACTTGGAGGAGCGACTGCAGGTAGACACAACCGGCGTATGGAACAGTAAGTTACCGCTAGTTAGCGAGTCAGAGCAGAGAGTAGAGACAGTTGCTTGACTTGGTTAACTGGCGGAAGATACGCAGGTTATCTCTCTCGACACTTGCTGGAGCAAACTATCCAGCATTCTGCAAGCTGCACATCTATGTCAGTGGCTTCTGACAGCTGCTACATTCTCTTATGAATACCTATCTCGCTATGATGAATAACACTGCATTTGCTGATTTAAACGCTTATTTTAACTAAATATCGTATGTATTTGTGCTTTGGCACTTTGAGTTTACCACTGGCTTTTCTGAAGGCGAATCGACCATTTTTTTGTTTACAGCTTAACATAATTCCATTGTTTTACTATAAAATAAGGATTATTATATATTTATTATCTTCCAGTAAATGTCAACGAGTACAAATAGTACCCTTTTAATTGGTGATAAAGTACAATTTATAATCACCCACCCAAAAATTCAGTTGTGGTTTTATATATACTGTACATTTATATATACGTTTACATATATCCATACTTACGCACAAACGTCTTTAACTTACCAACTTTTCATTTGACCAATTATAAATCAATTAAGATTTTTAGTATTTATTAACAAGAATAATTAACTCATGAAGTTTACATTGTGTACACATTCTTCTTTTCAAATATCGGTTTGTACATCATGATTACCTTCCTTTTTGTAACATGTGAGCTTACTGTCTCAGTTTAAAAAGTAAGAAAAAATTATTTTCCATACGTTAGTGTCTTATATGGCTGCATTTAAATTATATATTTAACTCAGATCGTTAAAGCCTCGCAAGGAAATAAAAATGAGTCAACACTACCTTATGAAAGACGATTTACTTAATTCGGCCGCTTCCTCTCTCCTCATGAATTAAATACTCAGAGTCTTAAATGTAACACTCAAACATAATTAATTGTAACTACTTTAATTAGAATAGTACCGTTTCATCCCACAATATTTTCTCCACGCAACGGGAACAGTAGGCACGGTAATTTACTGTAACTGACGAAATGTGCAGAATTTATACAACAGCGTTCTGTACTTATTTTGAAATATGTGGTTTAAGATACAATTTATAAACCCCTTGGTGTGTAGTTAATTCTCTGAACTTTAAATGCATGTACAGTTAATGGTATATTTTGTGTATTCAAAACCTATTTTATTTCTCTGCAGGAATTTGGCAATTACTACGTCTGACTAAACAGAATACCACATTCACAAATAAAACATTGTAAAGAACAATTATATTTTACTGTTACAGCAGCTTATCGTCGGCTTACTTCTAGAACCACGTAAGTACAGATTTTCCAAATTTTGTATTTCAGGTGAATTTGGTTCTAATTTTTATGGTGCTTCTAGTGTTAAAATCTGCTAAATCTACCGTGCATTAGCTTTCTTCTATGCTCAAATTAAAAAACATCGTATCTATGGTGTAGCATGACTACGAAGATTTTCTTTTTACTCTCCTGTAAAATTTGCTGTAATGGACTTACGAGGTTTTAGAAGTAAGCCAACGTTATTTAACCACTTTTTTGTGGTATTTAGACTCTAAATACTGTTCTAAATATCATTGTTTCATTGAACGTTGTTTTTTAAATATCTTGCAAAAATCTAATCTCCCTTATGAGTTCAGTTTAGCTGTGTGTTGCATTGTGACCATTTTCTACAAAGAATCACCTTCCGAATACCTTCGTTTTATTTTACTAACATTCTGTATAGGAACTCAGAATGTGTGTGCGAGAGAGAAAGCGGCTAAGCGTTCCTCGCAGTTAACGCACACTTGTTCCGTGAGGTGACAGCCGTCCATTATTGTAGAAGATGTAAGGTATAAACGAGTGTTTTCCTGTGCCGATTGAACGTATAATATGTTTATAATATGCGCCCTGTATTTTTCGTAACTTAGAAGGAAGGTTTGAAGTATTTTCATTGATGAGGAAATCTATTTGGACTATGTTTAGTAGTTTTTCCTACAACCACCAACCCCGTCAGCTTCCTATTTACAGTAGTTTCTGATTTCTTCATCCCTGAGAAGAAGAAATAGTTACAACCATCGCGAGTAATTTTATTGACAGTTTTGATTCCTGGAAAAATCTGATGGTTGTTTTTGACGTAATCTACTGGGGTAAGTAACTGATAAAATAGGCAACACTGTCCATCAGTGTCTTGTTACTTCACCGACGAGCGTGAATACAAAAGGGTCGTTCAAGCAACTCGGCTGCAAGGTCAATAACCTAACGTGCTATCAGAGCTAATATCATCTCTTTACCTTCTCCCACCCAAGTGATAGAACATTCAGTTTCCAAACTGTTGTTGGCTTTTTAAGGTTACACACTCACATGCATGTGGAAAGTTTACACCTGGCATCTGTTCATCGCCACTAACACATATGCTAGTGTCGAGAGAGAGAGAGAGTTGGTATAGTGAACCTGTAGTACGAGAAAGAAAGCGAAAGTGTTTATGTGCTGGGTGACTATTCTGAATCTTTTTCAGTCACTTATGTGATCTTTATACAAAGACAGTTAATATATACAGAGCTGTAATATAAAAAAATCGTACTACATATTTAAGGGAAAGTAAAATACCGTATTTCTTTCTCCTTCCTAGCAACATTTCAGTCGGATTTGTTATCCAATGAGAATGGTCGTAGAGCACAGCTTAAATTTGTCGGCCATTTCCAAGTATTATTTTTCGTTCCAGCACTCTGGAACTCGACCTTTATACTTGCATAGAAAGCCAGGATACTTTGAAAAAACAGTCACGTCGCCAATTTTTTTAGTACATAATACATAATACCAACTGAAATGTTGCTAGGAAGGAGAAATAAGTATAGCATTTTACTTTCCCTTAAATATGTAACACGCATTTTTTTATATTACAGCTCTGTATATATTAACTTTGACTGCAGACGCAAACGACAAATTCAATAAAACACGCGTGCTGTTATCTATTGGCGGAGATAATACATAGTACCATTAATGCTATCTCTTGTAAGATTATCACGCCATCTTTCTATTAGAGACGAATTGATGTTATAACTTTTAAAATAGGAATTCTAAACAGGAACAAATAGGTTATATATAATTTTAAGACTAAATTTAAGTAATTACGGATTCAAAACAGCCTGTGAAGAGTGAGAAAATATGATTTAGTAAGATTTTAAAATGTTTGTTGCAATGGGAGTTTACAATTAGAATTTATTGGTTTGTGGACATACGCCATTGCTCGTGTTTTGCTGATCCAACTTGTGTTGAAAGACAAAATACAAAAACAGATACAAAACACACAAAAAAAAGGAAAGAAAACAATTCCAGAGGAGTTCTGTCAGTTTATTTTTATGTAAGACAACAAAGAATTCTACAGATAGATTTCAGTCGAATATCGACACAACACCCAGATACAAAAGACAGACACAATTTTAGAACCAGATTCCCAAATTTAAAAAAAAAAAGTTGAAAATGGAAGAAAAACAGTGAACTGTGGACAACAAGCAAAAGACAACAGACAGTGCAACGTTTCGGGAATTGCGATCTATCCCCGTCTTCAGGCTGAAACACAGCTGGTCGGAACAGCAAGATGCGAATGAAGTTCACTGGAAAATTGGGGTTTATATAGCCTGGATGGGCACTAACCTTCTCGGCCAATGGTGGCAAAGCATATGTGATTGGCTAGGCTCTCAGTCAATGACAGGCAAGTACTATTCTGATTGGCTGAGCACCTTGTAGTAGAGGCCGGAAAATTTCGCGGATTGCATGTCCTGCATGTTGGAATGCACTGTCCTGTGTATACTCAAGCCTCGACAATTTGTCCACCAGCTGCTACTCAGTGGATGAACAGACAATGAACGAATATACGGGGCTTGAATATGCATAGGACAGTGGATTCTAGCCGACAGGTCATTGCATCGGTGATATTTTCCGGCCTCTACCTTGTAGTGATGTGGGCTGGTGTTCTGCTGAGACTGTTAAACATAGATCTGTTCATGTGTTTTATTTTAATGTCTAACATGGTTTCTTTTTTATTAAAGGCAACCACATATTTATCAGATCAATGCTCTGTTGGCTTACGGTGTTTTTGTAACTGGCTATGTAAGATGATTCTTTTATTTTTCGCAAAATTCTGTTATTTTTTACTTATTGGGTTAGCTGAGTCCCAGAGAATTTTGTGGCTATTTCCCCATACATGTTCGGCAATTCTAGATTTCTGAATTTCACCCTTTTACGTGTTGTTCTTGTGTTATTTGACGCGAGTGGATAATGTTCTACCAGTTTCTCCTATGCACAGAGAGCCACATTCACATGGTATTTGGTATATGCATTCGCGGGTCTGGTGTTTATCTACTGTGGGTTTTACTTTGGTGAGTTTGTTGGCTAGCCTTCTTATTTTATTCCGAGAGCCCATGGACATACGGACGTCGCAATTTGGTGAATTTTGTTCTCTTAACTGCTTCTCAATGATAAATCTGGGATACTTGTTGTCTTAGATGACACTGGTCCTTAAATAATGTTTTCCTGTCTGAGCAGATCTTTTCTGCTCGGTTGGCTAAGGTGTAAACAATGCCCGACTTCGTATTTTTTGGATGGTCAAATTCAGAATGCAGGTATTGACCAGTATGTGTTGGTTTCTTGTACACTAGAGCTGAGTCTGTGGTTTTCTCTGGAGACTAGGGTATCTAGGAAAGGGATGTTATTGTTGGATTCTATTTAATGTGTGAACTGTATAGATGGCCGGAGTGAATTGAGAAAATAAGAAAACTCGGCCAGTGTTTCCAGTTCATGTTGCCAAACAGGAGGTGAGGTGAGAAGGTTTTACGGCCCTATAACGACGAGGTCTTATCATCTGATGAGGAAAAGTGAGGTGAAGGGACGACGCAACTTCAGTGTCCGAGTCGGAATTTGGAACCAGGACCTCTCGCACCATAGACCTAAGCGGAGCTGGAAGAACTGATTTGGATTCCATTACAAATTTGAGGAATACGTAAGTTGTGTTGACAACTGTAACAATAAAACATTGCACCAATTTAACATAGAAATGTACCTGAGAGAACTGTACCCTGATAACTTAAATGGCCATATATAACTGTCCAGTAACCTAAGGGTGCCACAGTTTTAATGCAGAATGGTAAAAAAATAACACAGTTTGTCTAAGTGATTTTTGCACTACCGTCAACCGGGATTACTTTGACCATTTTCGGGGTTACTTTGACCACTTAAAATATTAGTTTTGTGTTTTCTGGTAAATGAAAAGTTAATCTGAGCCGAGTATTTAAAAAAAAAATTTCTTCTTCCTTACAGTTAATGTTTGAAACTTTCGTCCCTAAACGACATAGAAACCAAAATTTTTAGTAGTCAAAGTAACCCCACAAGGTCAAAGTAACCCCGGTTTACGGTACAGACATTAGCAACTGCTATTTACACCAGTTCCTGTCGCATTTTGTGACAGATCGTTCAGTAAGCTTAAACTCATTTAACATTTTCTACGATTATGTATGTTACAGAAAACTATTATATCCAGCAATACATTAGACAAAACGTATATGCTTTCTCTTTAAACTTTAATAAAAAATAAAAAAAAACTACTTTGTAGAAATTAATGCTAGAAATTTAAAAAAATACACCGTTTACAAACCGCTATTCAATGATTGTTTGTATTGTCAACATTTAAATCTATATGTTTTCCGCACCACAATCCCAGATTAATGCATAATATAATGTTCATATGTTGAAAACTATTTTATTGCAAAACTAGCTATTTTGAGCAAAGGTACACACAATATTGTGTTAATCGTGAACTATTAGTACTTTTCATGAAGTAGCCGTGTTTATCACAATGTACCAACGTGTTTCACAAACTCCCAGTGTTCCTCACACCGTACCGTGTTGTACACACAGTACACTGTTAAAGAAATCCTTGAAATTGAACAGAATGGGTTACACCGCACTGAGAAAGAATTATTGTAAAATTAAACAAAATTTGTTTGAAACAGCTAAATATTATATTTTAATACGTGCAAACAAATGTATGTATTCATTATAACAAAATTAATTATTTTAAACATTTTTGTTGTTTCAACCATATGACGTAGTTGATGACGCCATACAGTTACTGTTAAATGAAACATACTTCATTTGTTTGAGCAACTATTAAAGTATACAACATTGAAATTATTTTGCTTGCTCTGATCATTAAAATAAAGTTATTGTCACAGCAACTATTACAAAAATATTATTTACGTGTAAATATTAAAAAACAACTGATGCAAACGGATTTGAACTTGTACTTGCAGGTTGCGACTACGCACGTTACCCATAGACCATCACGACTCGCAAATAATTACATAACTTTTTACATTCAAACACCTGTGCCGTGTAATTCAAATAAACTCGTGATTCTGATATTCTGGCTGACTTTCTCTGTTTTCTTGTCAGTAACCTTTACAAAATTATACACAGAATAGGCGGTAAAATCTGGGCAGCATGAAATGGAAACTAGAATTGGACTCGTGAATACTCGGCAAAATGTCCTTAACCGTTACAGTTACCTTCATTCATTTTACCTAAGTAACTATACAATGGAACAGCAATATTAATACTCTACAAATTTATTACATATCTATACTTAAAAAAATTTCAGACTAATTTTCTAAACCACAGTGTTTGTAAATGCGATCACGTCCATACCAAATAACCGCCATTACAAGAACGACTTCCCGAACGGACATATTTCGTCGCTTCCAACTCAAGAGACCCAAATAGTTTCTTTGTTTTAATATCTGCCATGGTTAAATTTACCAAATATGTATAGTAAGTCACAAATATGGTATACTCAAGTAAATATTACCGTAAAACAAATAAATAAAATAGTATAAACATACTCGCTTTCATATTTTTAACAGGGACAAATGTGTTGAGTAAAATCAAATGCAGGTATTGTTAAGTACAACATCTAACGAAAAACATGGTATAACGAACTAAAATATAAGTTTGTTTCAAATAAATTATATCGGCCAAATTTTTCTGTCGAAGCAAATATATTCCAGTAGTAACTTCACCTTTACGATTGTTAGTCAAACAGTAACTTATTTGTTACAACAAAATTAATATCAACCTTATTTTTTTTTGTCGCAACAATCAATTTTTCTCAGTGCAGCAGCAAAAACGTCTTCACTGTTTTCGATGATTTGCTCACCCTAACCACTTGTAATTCTCGGTAGACAATATTCTTCTTAACAACGGCGACATATATTAAGTTGCTTGCCCACATTCCAGTAACATGTTACGTAAAATTCTATACTTATATTTACGGAACCACATTTCCTGGGTATTAATTACAGAAAGAATATCCATGAATTATAAACTTACATCAAACTTGACCTAAATTATTTGGAATATTTTAACGATGTGCATATTAATGTTATACATAAATACCAAGCAAAAGTTTTGTAACGTGTTAGCTACTTTGTCTAGAAGGCCCATACAATGAGAGTGATTGATTTTAAGTAGACTCGTGTACGTAAGCTACTGTAGTACTATGTTGTCCCAGCAACAAAGTGAGACAAACCAACATGGAAGTAACAAGCCAAGATTGGCTGTATTCATAACATTCACACAAAATAAAATACAAAGTAGATCTCACAAGGTATTGTGTAAAATAAAACTCAAAGAAAATACAAATTAATGCAAGTAAAACAAAAACGAAAACCAAACTATAAAAACTGGACATCTGATAAAAGTTGGGAAAACTCGATATACATATGACAGACAATTACTAGAAATCAAACCAAACATCACAGATAACTGGGTAATAGCTACGAGGGCTGCACAAATGTAAGACTGGATGGAACAACGAAGAAGACACAGAAAAATACATAATATAATACGTAACGTGTAATTATGTTTTCTGTCAGTATATATTTCTATTTGGGCTATGTATTTGAGAAATGCTTTGTCGTGGTAATTGAACAATTGTTCTATCAGGGCTAGGTCTAACAAAAAACGTCGCAGTTGACAGTCGTAAATACTTTTTAAACGTTTTGCTTAATTCATCTTGGTTTTAAAGACAGTTTTGTGTTTTAAACTATTAAGTTTCTTGTAATAGCTGCTGGAAGCACAATCAAAAATATAAACTTACAGTAACATTAAAGATGCATCCAGAAAATATGTTCTGCCAGCATAAATGTTTTATAATTATATAGTGCTTACCAACACCCGATACATAAATACATTGCAGCTGATATAAATGTTTATTTCAAAGTAAATTTTGAAACGATGTAAATATTTACTTACTTTTTGGTATTTATTCGTGTGTTTGTGTTATTTATACTTGAAACATATATTTTCAATAAATTTCAATGGCTCAATTTGTATTCAAATTGTCGTATTTAATAGTTTAGAATAAAATTATTTTGTATTGCACTAAAATATGGCGTACGAGATTACCATTTTGCTATACATAATTTTATATTTGCTGACTTGTATTTTCCTCTATAGTCTTATGTATCAGCGTTGCTGGTATTACAGCTACTAGCTACTCGTTAACTAAGCGAGGAAAATTACTGCCAGAACTTGCAAGGTAATCAATTTCGGAAATAAATACAATATGTTGATCAGAGGTGGTTAATGACACCCGCAAACTAGTGCACCGAGTGAGTTGAGGATGGAAACAAAACAGAATATTGAAAACGACGGTAAAATGTAGTACAAAGTAAGGAAAGAAAAGGATGCAGGAAAATCGAAGGAAGCCGTGTTCCTCTGCCAACCTACACGAACAAATGAACACACACAACGTCAGTTCTTTGTGTAGCGTATATGAACGTATTCAATATGCCGCCGAATGTTTCACTCATTTCGTGTCTCAGAACTTATTTAATACTGACGTGAGACGCGGGGGATCTTTAGGTTGTAACAAGAATTCGCACACGTCACTCGCACGCCCACCAGACTGAAGTTTAACACGAGCATTTGTGAGGGCGTTGCAGATTCCTTGTTTACTACCTGCCATTCACGAACAAAATCTGTTTCTACTTTACTTACGTTCATCGCATTTCAGGTAGCTGTTTTCGTACAGGCTGTCGGGTAATTTATAGATACGGACTGTGCTAGGTAAGTCTGATATAGGTACTGAGTGTAAAATACTCTTTGCTAAGGCAGAGTGGACCTTAGTTCAAGAAAAAGCATGGTTAAAATGTTAAAAAGTGGAAGTAAACGATTAGGTTAGGATTGCACAACATGAATTCTGTGACCAAAATTAAGAGGAAAATATTTGTTGGTAAATTCTTCAGGTCCTTTGTCAATCTACTCTACATTTCCGCTCACTGGTATTCTGTACATATGACGTAAACTAGGGGTCTGGAGACTTTTTACCAAAGAGAATTTGCTGCGCATGTTTCGTCACTTATTCACACGGATTCACACGACATTCTGAAAACGGTGGTGCATACACGGAGAGAAATGTTCGTTGCAAGCAACCATGTGTGTGTGTTTGTATACAATATACTCTATACAGACTGTTGAAAAACTACCCGAAATGGAGGTGAATTCTCACGGATAATGGAGACAATTATGTATTGAAACTTATAGATCAGCTCAACTCGTTAGAGAAATACCACCCGTCCATGACATTAGAGTCAAAAATTCGTATATTCGTAAGAAATATAAAATTGCATTGAAAAAAAATCACTATTCATTGAACTTTCTTCAGTGTTGTCGAGATACAAACCATACAAAAAAGCAATGTTTGGACAGTCTGCGTTCGTAAAATAGAGGAGGATGTTCCGGAATTAGTATTAGTAAATCGCATCGATGGTATTGAACGAAAAAGAAGCATTATTTGTTAGTGAACATTTGTCCGGAAATGGAAACCTGTATAGTTGCAGATGCAAGCATTAGTGAGTAGACTTGAATTCCGCGCGCTCCGAGGCACCAGTCGATTGGCTGAGAGGATCAACTAGTACAGCTGAATTGAACCAGGAGTATTGCGGGTTGCAGGCATCTAGGCGCATGTGAAGGATAGACGTTTATACGTGCATATGTGCACATTTACTAACATGTTTTGATATAACACAGTAATTTTAGAGTAAACTGTCACTGCAGTAAATTATCTGGTGTGACGTTTCAGTCGCAACTACGCTGCAGACTCCTAAATCTTCTTATGTTGCGGATATGATAACGTTTATAATTTGATATGTTTATACGAATGGTTAGATTCAAAGTGATGCCTCTCATTTGCTGACCAATGATTTAGATTAATACTTAAATTTCATTTCTGCATTAATGTTAGGATATTTAGTGACTAACGTTTAAGTTATCGCTTTTGTTGAACATGTAAGGCAATGTAAAATTATTTATTATAAATCGTGTGTCTATCTTTTAGAGAAACTATATTTTCTTCCTGGACATTTACGTTAACAGTTAATAGAAATAAGTTCAATAGCCTATACACATAACTTTCACTTAGACACGCTGATATAAATAATATACTGATAATGTGTATGTTGTATCTTACAAAAACGTTTTGGGGAATGTTGAATAAATTTACACCTTACGTACTTACCTACATGCATAGCAAAAATATCATTTATTTCCCAAATGTGTGGTTCAAGTCTAACAGACAAGGAGGCTTCTTACTCGTCGACAAATCTATAGGCTCCCCTGTTTAACTTCACACGTCATTCTCTGCAGTTACTAATTTTGGTTTAAAACCAACTGGAGCAGCTATCAATCAACAAACCGGTTTTATTAAATAGGTTTTGTTAAAAATAATGATGACTTTTATCAAAATGAGTTTGATTTTTGTTGAGAAAAGTAATTGTTGTTTCATAAATGTTATGTCTAAATTTTTGAAGCAAGACAAAACGAAGCAGTTCTCCACTGGACAGAGTATATTTCAGAAGACCTGTAGCTCTAAAGGAGAATCATGCATTGCGGAAAACTTCCTCCTTATGTGTTAAATTGCATTTTTGTTTAGTTTTCATTTTTTGTTATGGTTTAATTTACATACAATTTGAAAGAAAATTTAAAAATGTTTGTATGTTTATAGAAAGCCAGTTATTGGAACTTTTATTTTTATTGTATGCCTAACAAACTAAACATTTTTCCCGATTATAGAAGTGAACAACAGCAGATAATTCCTGATAGCATATATAGAGGAATTTTTAGGGAAATTGTTTTGTAGTTATCATTTACGGTCATTTTATATTTTAACGTGAAATTCCAATTCAAAAGTAGATTTAAACCGCTTCCAGACACCCATCGGTACGTTATGGTATAGTAAGTGCTGTTTCAGTAAATGCTATAAAATGGTGTTTGTAGTGGAATCACGGTAAATTAAGCATTTTTAAAGGCATTTTTTTTCCTTTTAACTAATTGTTATGCAATTTCAAAACTTGTTTTTACAAACACAGAAGTTAATAAAACAAGGTATTTATATCAGTTTTTCAAAAATGAACTTCTAAGGTCAAAATAATACACTATTTATTATTATTTATATGGCCAAAATTGTCATCAGCCTATAAGTTACAGGAAACATACAATTCTCGAAATGAACGAATACGTATAGTACCATAGTAGTGGTGCCGGGGCTGACAGCGCCACTGCTGCCAACAATGAAACATAAACAATCAGCCCATCTCAAAGGGAATCCTGCCTCCGCGAATTCTTCGTCTTCTCTGCGAGCTTCTTTGTGCCGGCTGCCGAGTAATCCGCGGCCCTCCAAACTATTCGCCTCGTGTTTAATTAAAGCGTAATTTCTCTGGCGCGCCGATGAAATTCTCTCTTTTCCAGGAACGAAACCGGATGAAAGTGAGGTGGGCGGGATGGTAATAATGCTCGTCGGAAAGTCTTCCCGTACCTGAGGGAACTACACCTACCGTTGGAATGAACGAGGATTGATGTTTTACATTCAGGTATGTTCGTCTGCTTTTTGATAACTCGACCGCCTAACTGTCTGTCGAAATGCGCAGAGCGATTTTTGAGAACCTACTAAATTACTTCGGACAGTATTTCCATGCACTGTTTTAGATTAACCCACTTAAAGCACAATTTTTTTGCAACAACGTAATTTTTGCTGCGAAAAAAATGTATATTTAATACGCTCAATTGAAAAGTGGCTTCGAGTAAACACAATATTTATTTTGTGCATACAGTAATGTAAACAAGAAAATATTAGATTTATTTTCATGTCTCCAACTCAGTTACATTGAGCACAATTCTCAGCAAGCATTGGACTTGTTAGATAATTGCATGAGATACATTTTACAATTTAAGCATTTGTACCAACTATTTTATGATAGATGAATAAAGTAGCCATTCAGACATCAGTGCATCACATTACTGTCAATTGTAACAGATAATACAGGTTCTTTGTATATTAACAAATTATATATATATATATATATATATATATATATATATATATATATATATATATATATATATATATACATATACACTGTCCACATTATACGGCTTGTCAGAGGATTACAAAAATTCAAATTACAAATTTTTAGTATGGTACGATTTAATGTAAGTATGAAAACATTGATCACATACAAACAACTGTACGCTAGTTGAGTAATCAGGAAGTTCGTTAATGTTTCAAAAGTATCTTCTGTTAACTGTACCATAATATTACACATATTATGAAGATTACGATTTCATTAAAACCGTACTAAATAAATAAATATTACGCGGACTGTGAACTAGAGGCTCGTAGGACACAAGTTTGCGGCAAGTGTAAAATCAGAAACAACCCGGCCGAGAATGGAACCTGGCTCGCCGTGTTGAGGACATAGTGGTCGGGCTACTACAACTCCGCGGTAAAGATAGCAGGAATTTCTAATGTACAATTTCATGTTGGACATACTGTTTTATTGTCTACAAACAAACTGAAATTGAACTGACAAAAGTTTCAAAGAAGAAAATTTGCATCAAACATTTGTTTTTAGAACTTTTCTTTAGTAGTCCTATTTTTTTACTGGGAATTATACAGTTTCAAAGAAATTTTGTCTTCGCTTTCAGGAATTTTTTTTTATATGAACGGTTTCGAAACATTACACGTTTAGTAACACTGTTTCCGATCGGTTAAGGACAGTTTACAATGGCTTTCGGAAATGTTCAGTCTAAAAATGTAATAGGTTAAAAATCATGCGTGGGTCTGATAGTGAAAATTGTAGCAATTTTTTCCAGCAGTAAACAGATAATGTCTGCGCTAAGGATTGCCGCTTACGTGGAGCAGACTTGCATGTTTGAGGTACAGAAGAGACGAAGCGATATGGTCGACCTTGAAGAGTGCTCCTATGGTGCTTACACAGACGTGCATCGTCTCCGTCTTCCAGCCGAAACAATGGAACTTAATTGCTTGTTCCTTAATTTTGCAGTGATTTCGAAAATATCTTTTATTGCTTACTAAAATTTATATAAAAATTTAGCTCCATAGTTTTGAAACTAGTATGTCATAATTTGTAGCTGAATTTTTTGTAGCAATGTGCTGAATGGTTTTTTTATATTTCGTCACCCAAAGTGCCACATTTTTTTTGTCGACAAAATAAGCCAAAATTAAGCAACATTTTTTTCTGACAAATGGTACATTTTTTTTTTTTCAAACTCATCCACAGTATTGTGCACCGTATAACTGTACATTGTGTCAAATTGTTTCAAAGCATTTGGTTAAAAATATTTGAGTTTTTGGCATCAGTCTGAAAATACTAAGGATCAAGCCCATAATAAAGCTACTTCAAAATTTTATTGATGCGCTGTCTGTACCGAATATCCATCAGGGTAGGGACCAAGAATTATCGCGAGAAGATATTTGCGTAGACTTATTACGTGTAAATTTGCAACTGTTTTTCAAAATGTTCAGTGATTAATGTTTAAACTCTCACAAGAAACTGCGGTTCTATCCGCAAATCACAGACGATTGGTGTATCAGCAACCGTATTCTGATTGGTGCAGTTAAATAAGCGGCGCTTCCACACTAACGCACACAGCCAATCACCACGAAGCAGAGTTGCAGATGTGGACATCAAGCACTGAGACAAGCTGATGCAGAATTTTTTTTAGGGTCCCTACGCCAGGGTCCTTAATTATTTCAGTCTTTATTTAAGCGTTGTACGAGCCAGTAAACATCCCTTCCTGTGACTGTGGGCCGGTACTGACGACTGCCATTATACGACAGCATCTGGTCTGTTAGAATGTGACCCTTCGTGTAAGTGTGCAAGGCGTGTTAAAGTCAATGTCAACCTTACTTATATGTAGGGCCCGGTAGATTTCTCGAAACGTTTTTTGCACCACTTTGTCTTACGTGCGCTCCTGCGTCTCTACTTTGTGGTCAGTGATTGGGTGCGGTAACAGCCAGCGAGTGAAGGTTAAACCCGCCAATCACAGACGTGATGTGTCGCAGTTATCCGTGTACTCATTGGCACAGCCAAATTAATAACAACTCTGCACAAAAACACTCTGCCAATATTCATGAAGTTGATCTGCAGGTGTGCACGTAAGACACTGAAACAAAGTGGGGCAAAAATATTTTCGCCAAAACTACCGGGCCTTACTTACATGCGGGATACGGGACATTTGTAAAGATACCGCGCACACTGTAAAATGCGTCATATTTGTTGAAATTAAAATATTCGATTCGTAGTGTGTCCTAGTTCCAACCACGTATTCCGTCACTTGTCCATAGCAGGGCCACAGAATATTTAGGAATACAGAAGTGAAATAGTCGGCAGGAAGGCGAACTCAGTCACACACGCCAGCAAAATGGCTTCCCTGGCCAGCAACATGGCGGAAACACCTACTGCCAATCAGCGTGAGGCAGCTGCTCTGCTAGTCGGCAGCCAGGCCAATAGGAAACCTGTAGTAACATGCAGGAGCCAAACAGACA
>PNEQ01053487.1:0-10598 GCA_003012365.1 Medauroidea extradentata
GCCTACCAAATGTTTTTGTATTATTGTAATTATGTCAACAATGTGTAAAATTTAACAGCAAAAACTTGGTTCATTTCTGTCGTGCCCATTCATAAATATACATGTAAAACGCTCGCGCACGCACGAGTGTGTAATATAGGCTTGCCAATTGTACGTTTGTAATGGGAAAAATATCTGTTTGGAAGTGTCAATGTTTCTTGTGAAAAAAATATGTACAATGTGAAATTCAGATCTTGTTTCATGATGATTTTTCAGCAAAGATATAGCGCTTGACAGATGGAAAAAAAGTGGCACAAGGACAAATGGGCTTATTTCCACTAGATCTGTTTTAAAAAATTTAGCATAATTTTATCACAAACAATTTTTGTATTACTTATGTAGTGTTAATTAACTATAATAATATAAATATTGAGTGCTTGTACAAAAAAAATTGACTTCCTTTTTTGGAAATGTAGACGTGTGTTGCAATGAGTATGCTGTAGATCAGAATTTTTTGTAACGCTTGAACTGAACTTAAAACAATATGTTTGTGCTCACTATCACAAAGCGAAAAACACATTTTCTGGTATCGGCTATTTATTATTAATTAATAATGTTAATGTATCGTTAAGAACAAATGTGTCATGTAGTCAATATTATTAACTAAAAAGACGCACAAACGATAATGTTTAAATCAGCTAGTTAGCCATAACTGGCAGTTCGCAAAGCGCGTGGTAAAAGGCCAAGAGAGGCCCGTTCAGGGGGCTCGGCAGACCGTCCGCACCTCCCGACCTCAAGGTCAACCACTACACACTCGGCGCCCGTGGCTAAAGGGTTAAAGTCTCATAAGAAATAAGTAAAATGAAAACACTGCACAGCAGTTTTGAACACAGCAAGTATAAGTGACGCAGTTATCGTCGAGTTTGGCATTCTGAACTTTATCGCTTGTCTGTCTCCGTACATCAAGAGTGGAAAGTTACATTGGGTATATAGTCCACTTACGTGGAAATTGTTCATAGTTACTGCTCACAAAGTATTAAACGTCTACTGTAGTCCTGTGTCAACATTGCTACAATGTATAGTGTAGCACACATTGTAAGACAGTTGAACTACAAGGTCAGTGAGCTCTTCTCTGGACTTGTGTTAGACTATCATGGTTGAATACTTGTGCAGGCGCGGATTACTACGAGAAGCAGCCGCTGTTTGAGCGAACAACGGTGGCGGAGCCTGTCAGACTGACCCCGGCGTGGGAAGAGACAAACCTGCCCAATGATGAGCTCAACTTCAAGGGCGTGACCATGGAGAGAGCCAACCTCGAGATGAATCCTCCCACCGACAGGTGAGTGTGGTCACGTCTGTCGCAACACTGAAGTACTGTGTCTCCAGGGCAATGTTTAGTGTTGCTGCTTGCCCAGGTTACCGAGTGGCATGCAGGGCTTACGCCGTCACAAGATTAATTGATAACTATGTATCTCATGCAAATGATATCTTCTTAGGAATAGCATTCAAAGTACATTACAGTGCTTTTGTAGTCTTTGTTAAGTATGAAAATATTGGCACACTATATTTTAAGAACATATTGCATCATAAAATGTTAAGGTCACCACTTAATGTTTTGTTGAGGTGAGTTGTCTGCAAGACTGCATGCTAGTTCATTGTGTTGCGCCTAGAGACTAGGTTGAGGCGTGATGCACGTGCTGTGTCATCTTAACCGGTTGTGCACTTTTAGGCCGGAACACTTGAAATATGTTCACCCTGACAGCCACCTCAAGGATTATGAGGCCTTGGTCAGAAGTAGACACTGAAGTGGTGCCTCCCTCACCCCACTCATATATGAATGATGGCTTGCTATCCGCAGAGCGGGGGGTGCAGCGGTATCATTTTGGATTCACATTAAGGAGCACATGAATTTGATTCATGGCTCCAGTCATATTGATTCCAGTATTCCATGTCCCTTAACATGGGCCACGGCCAATTCCTCTTCCAGTTCCTGCCCATTTGTAAAATTATGTGTATCTGTCTTGACAATGAGACGTAAATTCCACTGAAAATAAAAAGTTGATAAAATCTTTATAAATGTCCCCGTTCCAGTTTTGGTTGCATCAGCTTCATGTTTCCGTAGTTCAGTTAATTGTTCTTCACTGTCGCACCAACTTAGCAGTTCAGAAATTAAGGAATTAAATTAATTAATTAAATACTGTAGTCCCAAATTATGCTGTATCCAGAATGAAGTTACAGAATTCTGCTTAAATTTTAAATTTTTCCGTGTCTCTTTGCACCCCAGACATAAGTGCCAGTCTGCCCAGTTATAGACGCTAGAATTTGTGTGTCTCAGTGCCTGCAATGGTTTCATCTCATGGGCATAAGCAGGGAGGAGCTAGGAGTGGCTTAGCCACCTAGAAAGTTATTAGCCTCCTTTAAAATATCTCTGAACCTTCTATTTGTGTAGAGAGCTCTGGAGATATCGTAGAGAGAAAGGGGCTTTCAGCCGTCCCTACAATGTTATGTTCTGTATACCAATGACTCTGCACAACCAGTTAGACATATGTGTTGTACTTATATTTTAAATTTGAATGTGTTTACCGTTTTACAAGAGTAACTGCTCTGATATGTGCCCCCAGATTGGAAACAAAGACACACAGAGCAAGTACGCTGTACAGCTTGTACAATACTGCGAGAAAGAACACTAATTAAGTTTCCTCTTCAAGTCAACACATAACACCACCCAACATTTGCTTACTTTCGTATTGATGCTGTTTATTATTAGCTTAGCATAGAGCTGGCCAGTGTTTGTCTCTTACATACATTTGGACATGTGTGTGTGTTTGTGATGCTTGCATCTAAAGTTGTGCCAGTCAAACCATTCTACAAAGCTTTGCAAATTTTGAAGTGAAGGGATTTTTTTAAAATGGGAACTAAGAGTTGTGCATAATTTCATGTCTTAGAGGGTCCCATGGACATTGTCCTGATGGCTATTAATGACTAATATTTTTCATAGAATTTGGTGGTAAGAATGAAGAGAGGAATGCATGTATTTTATAGCAACTCAAAGTCGAGAGAAAAGTATTTCCAATAGGCTGCAGAAGTGATTATTGATAAAATTAATTAGCATTCATTCTTCTACATACATTCATTTCACAGTAATGTGTTTATAGTTATTGGTGACAAGTAATGTGATGTAGGCTAGTGTTAACTAAGTAAATATACAGTTGTAGTGTATTAATGCATTGCTAACTCAGTAAGTACAGTAATAAATTTAGTTAGTGCAAGATTATTTTTAATTCCTTATAATACACTTGTTCTCATTGTGTCGGATATTGCTGAAAACTACAATGTGAAACATCTTCATGCTGTACATTGTATGACGTACTGTATGATATTGCATGTGACGTTATTCTTGACTGCTGGTATGTTGTCAGTATGTGTTTGTCTACCGTAGTTAGTGAAAGTTAGGTGCTGGCTGGATGGCCGTGCTCGGGTAGGGTGAAGGCTGGCTGGTGACAGCCCCCAACATGACTTGTAGTTCCTGAACGCTGAGTCATGCACCGACTGGTGTCCAGCCCTCTGTGTCCGGGTGTCTTTTACATCAAACACTCTATGTTGTAACGATCTATTCTTGGCAATATGATGTTGAGGCAGGAGCATGACCATTTAAATATGTACACTCCCTATCCTATGCTCTAGCTGATAGGTGATGACTCTTGAAGACAATTGATATATGTATAGAACATTACTAAAAGAAATAGGAAGAGGTATTATTGAATTTTCATCATTTCATATTGATAAAATGCAGTTTCAGAATCCACTTTACTCAAGCCACATTTTTCCATAAATATTCTAAGACCCGAAGCTGGCTCCATTTAGTTCAACAGAAGTTAACAGAACGAAGATTTGCAGCTTCAAAATTAAGAAGGTGGGAATGCAGTCGTCCTCAATACACTCACTGCCTCCTACATCAGTGGAAACGATTGTACATAGAAAGAATTGTAAGCTTATAAAAGCCCAAAACCAAGGCTGAAAGTGAGGTGAAGCCACAGGCGCTGCCAGTGCAGGTTGAATTTCATCTCTTACTTCACATATTTTGCTGTTGGGTTCACTTTCTGATCTACCTCGACAAAGTCTTCGCTTGAACTCTTGGGGACTGGTGAAACCCTCGACACTTCCAATAAGACACATCACCACGAGCCAAGCACTGAACTAGCATGCAAGATTCCAGTCAATTAATTTTTTTATATGGTACACTTAAAGCGGTGACCAAATAATTTTATTGGTGTTACATCTGTAGAAAATTTCAGTGTATTTTCTTGAGTTCCGCGTACATCGGGTTAGTACGGCAGCCTGAAGAGGCAGATATTAGCTATGTTGGAGGGTTTTGAAACAGTGTTCTTAAGGCACATGTTGGCTTAAGAAGTATTCCTACCTAGCAGAGACCTGAGCAAGCAGCCTACTTACGAACATTTCGAGCAACAGCTGGGAGTGTTCTTATTTCAGAAGGCACTTTGAAGGGTGGAAACCATGTAGAAGATTGACCAGAGGGGAGTATCTGTGAATTTAGAAGAAAAAAAGAAACAAAATATGAAAACACGGTACCCTTTTAGTCAGTTTTTTTAAACAAAAAAAGATGTTACTATAGGGTTTTAATACAGGTATGTATTTAACAAAGAAGTGTATAGTTTACCATAGTAAAATTATTTCTTTAATAGAATGATATCAGTTATAAATAAATGGCACTGTAATACAATATTTCCCAGGAAGCCCAATTTTATTTTATAATTGTACTGATATGCCAGTATCAAAACTTTGACTCCAGTAACATTTATATATAGCATTTGTCTTGGCTTCAGATAAGTTTTATTGTCATAGGTTAATTATTCTTTGAGGAAATAGAGTAAACAAATCATCGTGAAATGGTGCTAGTTAATTAACTAAGGATGCTATATAATGACATTTTGTTATGTCCATAGTATCGTACATAGAACAGTGGGCACACGCAGAGTAGTTTCTTAAAAATCATATTTAACACTTTCACGACGTTGAAGTCATATACGACTGTTCGAGCTGTGTGACTGGGAACCAGATCAGTCGTATACGCCTACCGCATACTGCTTGTGGGTTCGGGCGCACTGAGCCCACACGACCATGCCAAGCCTAGATACAATCATAAGAAACGGAGTTCAAAAAATAAGCTCTGCACAAGTTTGTGGTACCATTTTGCTGACCTTCGCGAACTCTTGCTGTATTTTGACATCTGATATGAAATGTCAATAGACGAATCACCTGTGTTGTAATCTAAGATAATTTTTGGCTCTGAAATTTCCTTTCCATGTTTTTCAAAAACTTCAATTTCATCCGTCTGTTTTATGGAAATCATGAGTACATCACGTTTATCTTTCCACTTCAAAAAATAATGCCTCACACATTTTCTTTGGCAATAACTACTCCTTTTTTCAGCTGTTAACAAATTACTTCTTTCGGATTCTTTTTTCAATTTTTCCTGTGTTCCCAGTAGATGAGTTTTTCTATCCATAAGACAGTTTGCAAGTTGTAAGCTGGAATAATAAATTTAAATTTTCAAGTGGTTTCTTATTGTTGCATTACTCCACTTACATTCACTTTTAACTTTACGAAAAAATTGAAAAATAAAAAATAAAACACATTTTCAAGTTACTTTTTTAAGCTATTGCGGCCCAAACTAATGCACTCCCTTCTGACTCACCCTTTATAATACCTGTGGAATTATGTGACATATATCTTTGCAGGGAATAAAATTGTGACTTGTAAATGAGTACAAAATTAATTTTAACTTAATATATTAATTTACTGAAGACTAGTTCTGAAACTAACATTCCAAACAATATTTTAAGTTATCATGGTTTCAGTCAGCTCGTAACATCTCCAACCAAGATAACATTAACAAGTAAAACGTTGATTGACCTAATCATTGTGAAGAACCCTAGTGAAGTCATGTATCCTGGGAAGTAAGATTGAATTGGTTTCACAGACCTCGACGTAATTTACCTCTCTGACAATCTTCCCACAGAATCCGTAACTGTACCAAATGTTTGCACAATGTTGTTAGGAATTCTCCCCAAATCATTTCATTTTTGAGTCAAAAGACATTGCTAGGAAAGTAACATTGATAGGAAAGTTCACTTACCTAACAAAGTATTGGACCAAATATTTGACAAACATGCACCTGTTAAATGTATAAAATATCAGAAGAATAGTGACCAGCCGATAACAGATGTCACTAAACAAGTCATGATAGAGAGCAAGCAAACAATTTCTAAAAAATAAAATTGAAGACACACACAACCACTACAAACATTTGAAAAACTATACCAATAAAATAATCAAGAAATACAATTTGGAATCCTTTACATCGCTGATTGACATGTACAAAAAGGTTGGTAAAACGTAGTGAAAACATTTTAAACAATTTATGTTGTAGACAAATAGTTTTTCTTATCCAGAGCTCGTAACATTGCCTGAATAATTGAAGGCAAAGTGAGCGCTCTTGATAAGTATCTTGTCTGTAAATTTAAAAAGTATTATTTATTACGACCTCCGACGTTAACTTTAGAGTATGAATGATACATGCAGTACACGTTGATTGTTACTTAGGTTGACTTGTTTTTTATTTATCCCTTTCCTTATCTCGAGTTAACTCGGGCTTAGAGTGCTTATATAGTTGAAAATTTACCAGCCAGAGTTTAGTAGTGTATTTATGCAGTTGCATTTTTCTTTATATGTAGACATTAAAAGTATAATAAAAGAGTGTGATGTTTTTAGATGAAAACAATACAATTTAAATTGTAAGAGAAGGGGTAAAAAATGCAGGAAATTATAAATTATTTGAAAAGAAAATGTTACTAGGGTTTGCCTATAGCAGGCAGCCAGGTCATAACAAATACAGCTCACTGGAAGAAGCTCTTAATAAAAAACTATATGATTACGTACAGTAGTTAGCTCAAGTGGATGTAAAGTCACGTAGACCGTCTCATCCAATCCCACAGCACTTGTTTTAATAGAATTTATACTAGAGCAGTTAGAAGCTGAATTACATAAAGGGTTTTTATATGATTAGTGGTTTTAAAATATCTTGCCACTAAACCTAAAATTATATTTATGTGACTCCATTGTGCTGTCTTATTTTAATTACAGTGTCAGATTATTTGTTGCTCTTGAAAAAGAGAGAGAGTTAGAGTGAGAGAGAGAGAGTGTGTGTGTGTGTGTGTGTGCACGCGTGTGTATGTGTTGTAGCGGGTCTCCGCTTACTGAAGATGAAGTTGCAATGCCGTCGTTGACCTAAAATCCTGGTCACGGCACCAGAAATGTGACGGGTCAGCTAACTGAAGATTATTTTATCGGACCAAAAATCCTGGTCACTGCACCAAAATGTGATGCGTCTCCGCTAAATTGCCGTCAACATAATTATCTTCCACGTGGCCAGTTGTGATCGTATAGTGGTTAACTTTAAACAAATTTCGCTGTAGGCTACTCAAATAACTTTAAGTTTATTGGCGTGACTGCTTTTATTAAACACTAAAAAATTCAACTTTACAAACTGTAACAATTTAGACTGCAATCATCTCAAATCATAGTCAAAACCTGACGCTCCCGGGAGAGAACAGCTCAACCCCAAAAAAACATCAATTCAAACTAAATTGTTAAAAAAACCAAAAAGCACGCCACATCTCAATAGTACATCCTCGCGAACATGAGGCCTCTACTCAGCGACTAGTATACATGGCTGCTCAGCCACCTCGCTCCCACACAGCCCACCATCCGTTCCAGACAATCATCTTTGTCAGCGTCCGAAAACCAAGTCAATATGGCCGACCCACCGAAGCTTGCTCTCTCCCTGCAGCGCCTCTAGCGGCCACCCAGCGCACCAAGGTAAAAATGTAACGGAAAGTTAATATTAAATTAAATATAATAACAAACTATAAACTTTTATACTTTTAAACAACTTGAAAAGTGAAAATATTCTTCTGAAAACCATAATTACATAATAATTTACAACATAAATTTAAATAAATTTGAACCACGTGTCCTTTCATTGGCCCAAGCCAGCCCGCGCAAACATATTACTGTCTCTCTTGCACACTCAACGAGCGGCGGCGCACGTGCACTTCGTGAAAAGTAAAAGTATTAGAAAAACTGTTGAAAATCTAAATATAGCGATTCCAGGAACTGGGCAGGCACACCTGTGCCATCCAACTATACTTGCCAACAATACACCCGGCCCTGAGTTACAATACAACAGTTAAGCTGCAAATGATAATATTAAATTTAAATTAAAACACAAAGTTGCCTCAGCCTAAACAAACCAAATTAAATACATATAAAATTTAACAATTTCAAAACTGATACAAATAAAAGCCAAACAACTGTCAACAATACCTCAATGTAATTATATAGATAATAGCAAATTCAATAAGTCAAACATAAGGAAATAATAAAATAAAAACAAGACATTAAATAATAATGGCCTAAGTGGTGGGTAGACCGCCTTACAGTGTGCACGTGTGTATGTGTGCACGTAAGTATGTGTGTGCATGTGTGTGTGTGCACATGCATGCACACATGCTGTAAACTCCAAATTGTCCATGTTAATCAATGTCCCACATGCCAAAAGATAATTGGGAAACCTGGATTATCTGAAAATAGTCAATTTGCCAATATGTGTAAACATTCTTAAAAATACATTGAATTAATTTATAATGCACTGAAACACTGTAATGGTGTACAGTTTTGCCTACAAATACAGACTTGTCTACCTAGCGGACCCTTTTTCCCAAAATAAATAAAAAATAACGTATGCTAGGGTGCACGGTGCAGGTGCATACAAAAAATGTTTTCTTTCTTTCTTCCCCAGTGTTAAACACACATCATTGTGCATGGATATCAGAATACCGGTTAATCGGTGCACTGATAATTGGGAGTTTACTGCGTATATAAACATATGACACTTCCTTCATGTAAAGTGTAAGCTTTATTAAGCGAGGCCCGTCTGTCGTGGAACTGTATCTGTGACAGCTACAAGAAAGACTTACCAAGGCATAATGTTGCAGAGTGACTTAGGGTGGAGAAGGCAGGTAGAGAGAGTGGTGTCTAAGAGGGGAAGGACTCTAGGAATGCTGGGAAGGATATTGAAGGCTGTTAATAGTGCAGTGAATATATTATATTGGTACGACCAAAGTTAGTGTGTGCCGCAGCAGAGTGGGACCCGTACGTGGAATTGAGGGGCGGGAGCTGGATAAGGTGCAAAGACGGGCAGCTCGTTGGATGAAGGCTAAATGGTAAAGGCTGGTGAGGACGAAGGGAACTTGCGGTCATGTGTAATGCTGAAGGAACTGGGGTGGAACTCATTGAAGGAAAGGAGAAGATTGGAAAAGCTGGTCATGACATGTATGATGGTAAATGGAGAGGGAGGCTGGGGTAAGTTAGGCTGCCTATTAACTAAAGCTCAATATAGTAGAAGAGGGAACAATAGAGAGAAGGTATAGGTAATGAGAAGCAAAACGGAGACGGATAGACAGTCTAGGCTTAGGGGGTCGGTGAGGGATTGGAATCTACTTAATGTGGAGTTGATCACAGTGAGGTTACAACTTGCCACCAGGTGGTTGCCCAATTCCAAGTTATTGGTATTATATAATCTGGTCAAGATCCATCAGTTTGATATGATGTACACAGCATTATCACAAAATCCTTTTCTTTTTAAGGTTCAACCTTATTTATTTACTTCTCTATCCTTTCTTCTTAAAATATATTTGTTTTGTCCGTCAGTGTACAATAAGTGTTTGTAAGCATATTTTACTATGCACCTTGCTAGTAGTTTCTAATGTGTTTTATGTTCTATAGCTACAGCTTGTTCTATTTTACTACTGATATTCATTCTTTTTTCCATAGGTTGAACCTCGTCTACTTCACGCTGTTGCTTCATGGTATAGGCACGTTACTGCCATGGAACATGTTTATTACTGCAAACGACGTAAGATATTTTCCCATCTTACTACACGTGGTTGGTTGTATTGTGTGCATGTAAGCCTTAAGAGTACTGTAGCAAACCCTGTGTAGTATGCTTCGGGAACTGTAGTAATTCGTTACTATTTGTGCTTTACCACTACAGTGGTCCTGGTAACGGTGGTGTCGCTCCTGATGAAATGTAATGGATGTTGCTGTTGATTGGCTAGTTTTCTCAGGGTACTCCCACTCTGCACCTGCTTTACTTAACGTTGGTGCTTACCGTTGAGAACCAACCAACTTCCCTCATCTTCGTCCCCGAGATGTTTGTATGTGCCTTGCCTACTGGATCCGTGTCAATCTCAGCTGTTTCCAACTCTGCCCATTGTCTGTCCAGCCACGTGTAACACCTCACATGGGGCAACTTATGTACTTCTGATGAAACTGATTGTGTTCCATGAATTGAACACCAAACAATTCGGGACGAATTCCCAATAAAAACAGCAGTTAATTCGTAGCACAACTTGCTACGCGGCCATCTTGAGTTAACACTGACACTTCTAGCCCTGAACCGGTTTCTTGGCCGCTGCACGTCTTGATGCAAGAATGACACAAGTTCACTTGCAGATCTCACAAGAACAACATGCTAT
>PNEQ01053488.1:0-10600 GCA_003012365.1 Medauroidea extradentata
AGAGATTATTGTATTTCAGTCTTTACAAGAGTACAAAAATAGTAGTAATAGTAATGAGAAAAGCATGTAACAAACCTTCAATAATACATTGGCGCATAATAAGTAGTTATGTTATATCAACTGTTCAAAGTTGGCCCCATTAGCAGCAAAACACATTTCAAGACGTTGCACCAAACCTCCCCGGACATTCACCAGCATTCCCTGGCTTACTGCAACCAAACCAGCATGAATGCGGCCTATTAACTGGAACATGTCTTCGGGTTGGTTGTCTTCATACACTACACATTTCAGATGGCCCCATAAAAAAAAAGTCAAGAGGATTTAAATCCGGAGATCGTGCTGGATATCGTACGGGTCAATCGCGGCCAATCCAACTGTCAGGCCACATAGCATTCAAATGCTGGTTCACAGCCTGTCCTCGATGTGCCGGTGCCCCGTCGTGATGAAACCACATCCGACAATTAATGTATGTGAATGTTATACTGTCCTATCATAAGAGTAAGATGCTATTAGTGTGATGTTGTAGCACTTACGGCCTAGAAAATTTATTAATTTAACAGCGATGACTGGCCGTACAATTATTTGGTTATTTTATACACTTAGTACAAATACGTCTGTCACAAGTAAATCTTACAAAAAAATATGGACTGACCGGGATTCGAACCCACGCCCAGCAGTAGTAGTCTGGTATCTGTCGAACACTGTGGCGCGCAAGAGGGGACTAACTCCTATCTCCGTGCAGTGTTGCCACATAGTGTGCAGAAAAATTCTTCGTACAACATTTTGCTACCTACATTTTCGTCATCAAATTACCTCAGGATTCGCGTGGTGTGCTTATTATGCGGCAGTTTCTGGACACCCTGTATACATGTATACATATACATGTATATATATACATATATACATATATACATATACATATATACATATATATACATACATATGTAATGTGAGGGGCGCGCATATGCAACACACACGCTTAAAACTAAAACTATACGTAAATCACGAAGAAATGTATCATGGTGTGCGTGAAATATAACGGTGTAAACTAATGCTGAAGTTGTAAGAATTTGAGGTTCTTGCGCATTTCAAACACTACAAGAATTTCAAAAATGTATTATTTTTAACAGCGAATGTGATTCGTTGCTAATATTAATAAATAATCCAGAACATTAACTTAAAATTAAGTAGTATACAAGTGAAACGGAACAAAACTTGCCAGAAAATATAATTCAATACTACGAAGTTCAAAGCTGTGGCTAACTTTTCTCACGGAGGTTGGCCAGCCCGAGCAGCCGAGCGGTATGCAGACTTCGGCATTATCTCTACTTAGGAACAGCATTTAAATATCGTTACACGTGTATATACCTTTTCAAACCCACCAGTAATATTTTAAGCTTATTTCCTCGCAGCCGACAACGGATGCTAGTATGGCCCTTTTCAGATATGAGAAGATTAATGTAAAATATTTAAAACGGTAATGAAAGTGTACAATGAATCATTATCTTCAATATTACTTCATGAAATGATAGGGTGACCGCGCAATGTTGGCGAGAAGACAGCACTGCACGGCAGTCCATGGACCTGCGAAGAGATGCTAGGGTGAGCGGTGGAGCAGATACTGTGTGGCCTCGAACGAGCTAAATACGTTTTCCCAGACGGTCACTTAAAGGACCTAGGTTCCCATTTACAATAATTTTGGGAGTATTAAAAAAAAAAAATCCTAAATGTAAAATGTAGTAAAACAGTTACGTAGCAGTGTTTATATTTCTGTACTATGTGGCCTAATTTATTTTACTATGCAGCGTAATTTTTTCAAAACAAAACATAAGTATAGCTATTTAACATTTAGAAATATTCATAAAGTTGATAATTAGCCAAATTAGGTAATATTTTGCTTTGGAAAAAAAGATACATAGGCTACTAAAATTGTCAGCGCATATACGTAACGGTTTTACGATACCGGCTTCCATTTAGCGTCTAAAAATTATTTTAGCAAAAATAAAATAGGAACCAGTGGTCTTAAAACATCCACAGTTAACACCTCACGTATAAAGTAGTAAATTTACCTTTGCGCGCAGTTTAAGCTTATGTCTTCCCATTTGTATGAACATTGTGGTATGTCAATAATGCAAACCAAGACTATTTTAATAGTCTTGCACAATACTTGTGCAGTACTTTCAGACGGTAGGTCTTTAAACCAATTTGCATAAGTACAGTTCTAAAATAATGCATTCATTTGTACAGCGAACTCAAAATTATATGGAGAAAAATCAATAATCGCAATACTCATTTGGGAGACTGTTTCCAAAAAATCCACTACGTGTTAAGTAACATGACACTAACCAGTTAATATAAAACTGCGATACAAACAACCTACAATGTTTCTTGAAATGTTAACAGTTGTTTAAACGGATGTCTCAAATACCACATTGCGTTGTTTACTTGCCTGTGCGCCCCGAGAGTAGGTAAAATAACGATCAAAAGGCTTTCTTTATCTCGCTTCTGATAGAATTAGTCTATCTGATGTGTCATGTAAACCATTTCAAAATATTTAATTAATATACAAACTAATTACAGTGTCTCAAGAATACGAGTTATAAGCAAATGATTCGAATCTACGTGGCATTGTCACATTCATGACGATACGGTGCATAATACGATAAAAATGAAAAAAAAAATTCTGTTAGCATTATTTACAGTATTCCATGCCATGATTAACGATCGTATTCAAATATTATGGTACTGATGTAACGAAAATTCCGTACTCTATGCAGAAAAAATAGTCGAAACTAGTGATAAACCTGACTGTAAAGTCCTCTTGGATTAATGTGTACTACTTTTCGGAAAAAATAACATTTAGTTAGTCACCAAACAATCTGCCGATACTTCACATTACATATCAGCATGGTATTATAAAGCATACGAGAAATTTGTATTCGTACCTTGTAATCGAAGTTTGTTTAATAATGCAGACATTATAAATCCACGTTCCGAAAATCATGCAACACAATTCCTCTGTAATCCGTAAGTTTACCGACCATGTAAACATTACCGACGCGACGACGGAACGAAATAGATCAAGGAATTTTGGTGGGGACGAACCGAAACTGAAAATCGATGTGCAGGAAAACCATTTTCAGTAGCTACAACATACTTTTTCTCAAAGTACTGCTATGTTTTGTGATATTTTCGACTTATTTTTACAGTGGTAATTATATTATTGAACATTACTTTCGGATTTTCACAAAAAAAAAAATGAGAGTATCGTACATATCTGGCAAGTGTACCAAGAAACCCGTACGTTTAACAGTGCGTCAGTCGGTAAATAAATCATGAATCAACTGTACGGACGTGTCGTCCGCTAACCATAATTATAGTAGTAAACATACAGCGCCGTATATTGTGTGTGCAACGCCTGCTAATGTTATATATTTGTTAATAAAACTTTATGTGATGGACTGGTATTTTTATATGTACACCTTTGTTGTGGTTTTGGCTGTACATGTACCTACGGTTTACATTTATTTCGCATCTAATTGCGATTTTCGTCTGCTAACCACTGCTCACGAGCACGATGGAGCGAGGAATTTATCACTAAGTAATCAGCTGCGTCAATTACGGGTAAAATTCACTCGGGTTATGAATTGAACAACTTACGTTGAAATTTCTTCTTACCTAACCCTCGTGAGCTTTTATAAACGCCTACGGTATATATTTCACTATATGATTTCAATTCGAAACGATTCGTACACCAAATGTAATTACACACTTATTTTTCAGTATCGAATATCGTTGTATTGCCATTGCAACCTGTTTTACGTAAAGTAACACTGTTGGGACACACTATTCATGAAGGGAAAGATGGGCTACTTTAGGTTGACGTCTTTCGTGAGACTGTTCTTCGTTCGTCTTACAAGACCGTATACGCCAACACAATGTTTTGTTGCAGCCATCCTTACAATAATACGTACTTTTTTAACGGACCCAATTGCACTTACACGGACACAATTTTATGGTAATAATTTAACCCTTCACTGAAATCATGCTATTCCTGCCAAATAATGGATATTCACACGCGACCGGCTAACCTTACACGATGTTTTTGTGGGTTAATGATGATAGAACGCAAATGTATTACTTCGGCAATTTACATACGTTGTTTGCGGAGAACAAATGCAGTGCATGAAAAGCATTTTGTTCTAAGTTATTTCTTAATCCAGCGACGTTCACACAACACACACCGACGACAACAAAAAAGACACTAACCGTGTTCGAATCCAGTAAACCACTCAAGATACCCAATTCGACAGCGTGTTTAATTTTTGGGGCAAACAATTTGGGGATTTAGGGTTGAAATTTACTGACGTACAGTAGCACAATAAATCCCCTAATAGCTCCGTAATGTCGTCTGCTGGTGTTTACTTAAGCTTAACAGCGCGGGTTTTCAACTGAAACTTAATAACTATCTACGAAAATCTTTATATGACGAAATAAACAAAATATGGCAATTTGATTTTGTGCCTGTAGACAATACACCTGTTTATTTTGAAAATAATTTTCCTACGTCGTAATAAAATAAAATGTTAATACAGTATTTTAAGAGTTATATTACAAGAGAACTTAAAACAAATTCGCTGCTACAGTAAAATAAAAATTATTTTCAAAGATGTTTATGAAAACTGACCTGCTATCTCTGATTCATGTACAGATCCGCCATCACTGCAGATTAATTAATATGTAAACAAATAAATGCAAAAAAATATCTTGGTTCGCTTTTTGGGCGAACCATTAGTCCCTCGGATCACTTTGTATACGTAAAGAGTTGAATATTTACTTTAACCGGCCTAAGAAGTGATTTTGTAAATAGGGGTACGAGTGACGTAACAAAACATCGAAATTCCAGCAAACCTATACTTAACGCATGCAGCGCTGATATTTGACGTTCGAAACCAATCACCCTAAATCCCTAAGTTCTAAATACCCAAATTGGCGATTTCAAACACTGCCACTACTGTTGCCTGCCGGGAGAAGCGAAGAGACAAGTTTATTCGGTGCAGCCAATCTACTGCCCGCGCGCCAGCTCCGAGTCCTGGCGGGTATGTGTTTTTCGCCCGCAAATATATAAATAACACAACGAGGTCCAATAATAGCATGCGACGCATATGCTAGCCGTAGTAGCGTCGTAAGTTAGGACACGTGTGTTACTGTAGCGTCCATGAAGTTTACAAAGAAAAAAGCATACACGCCAGGGACTCGAAAGCTGGCGCGCGGACTGTACATTCACTCTATTTAATTAATAAACTAAAACGTCACGTATTTCTAACCAATAGAGATCGACCACCAATGTCAGCGTCGTTGCCAGGTTGTGCGCAGTATTTATTATAGATCATGTGTAGGAAGTTACGACGCCTCGATGGTGCAACGTTTTCGTAACTGATCCTTAGAACATGTTTGAAGGAAGGTCAGCAGATCTCGAGAGCCAAAGAGACTGAACTTTTAAAAATAATACAGTGTTCAAAGTTACCTAAATCACAACAATCTAAAATGAACTACATAATTTTCTTTTTAACACAATATTTACTTCCTAAATCTACTACGAGAATTTAAGATAAGAACGCACAAGACTTATTCCAAGTTATATAAATCGCACAGAACACAATATCATTTTGAACACATTACTTTCTCCCGTATCTAATTTCGAATTAGAACGCTTTGAATTAACTCCTGTTTCTTGCAGGGAGGGTTACACCTATTCTCCGTTCACTCTTACCTAAGCTTTAGAATAAACAAAGCAAATTATAAACAAACATGTTCATTGGCTGCCGACCGCCGTGCACTGTGACCTTGCATAAGAAATAGATCTTTATCAATGGTGTACACATACATTTAACACTCCATTACCTAATAAGGAAGTTCTATTAACAAATATATAACATTTAGCAGGCGTTGCGCACACAATATACAACGCTGTATGTTTACTACTATAATTATGGTTAGCGGACGACACGTCCGTACAGTTGATTCATGATTTATTTACCGACTGACGCAGTGTTAAACGTACGAGTTTCTTGGTACACTTGCCAGTATTTAAATATGTACGAAATAGTATGAAAATAAAAATTTTAGTTCAGTAACAATTAGCACTGTAAAATAAGTAGTAAATATCACAAACTAATCTAATATTTTATTTTCTGAAAGTATTTTTGGACAATAACACGTCAATGTTGTGGCTACTGCGAATGATTTTTCCGTATACCGCATTTTCCGTTCCAGTTCGTCCACACCAAAATTCCTGTATCACGCATGTATTCCATTCCGTCCTCACGTTGGTAATGTTTGCCTTGTGGATTAGGTTACGTAATGTTGGACGTGAACTGTGAAAATGTGTTGCATGGTTTTCGAAACGTGGATATGTTTCTTCATTATTAAACAAACTGCAATGATATTTATAATGCACAAATAAAAATTTCGCATAACATTCTTCATAAAACTAAACTAATATGTGACGTGATATCTACAGATAGATCGGTGATTTACCAAACGCGACTCTTTCAAAACGAAGTACAAAATAATCCAAACGGACTTTACAGTAAGTTAATCATCGTTTTGCTGACGACTTTTTTTCTGCATAGAGTACCAAAATTCCGTATCGTCAGTACCAGAATATTTGAATAAGATCGTTAGTCACTGCTTGATAATACAACTGAATTTTGAAATACACAAAAATTGCACATGAAGACGATTTTTTTTTCAAGTTTTTATGTGACTTGTTTTCGTATGTCAATAAAATGTACAAAATTTTCACCCAATATTTTTTTAATAGATAGAACGTTGTCATTTTAATAGATAGAACGTTGTCAATTTCTATGACAATTGTATGCAGTTTTGTCGGTTGGAAATAGTACGTCGGCGCGCAGCACAAATTGAGCCAATTAGAAGCTAGCGAAGTGCAATGGCATGCTGATGTTTATTCCAAAACTCAGGTAATAGTGAACGAAGTATAGCACAGTTCAAACAATTAGGTTTTATTTTGATTACTATTTACCTTTGGCTATTTTGATTGTATCTGAAATTTGTTTCGATGTTTCCGCGGCGAATTTCCGTTAAATCGTGCCTTAGGCCCACTAGAAAGAAATAATTAGTGTGTGTGTTGATAGAAGGGAGGTTATTGACGGATGCTGTGCAGCTAAGCGAACCGCGCGGGATTAGACTTAGCCTCAGCCGTGCAAGCTGCAATGCGGGCCAGGGCCAGTGAGACAGCTGGCAACGAGCCAGCACTGCTACGCTGCACAACACGCCTCCCGGGCAATCTGCTTGCTCTTGTGCACCAGCACAGCCTACGTTTACTCGCCGACTGGAACCTTGTGATGATCGGATTCGTGACGCGTTTGCATTACCATTCCTAGACTTAAGTCTTGTTGGGCAACACAAGTGTCTACCGTCTGATAGGTCGAACAAAGTTCTACATTCAATGCATCTCACACAGCACAGTCTCACACCGTGAAGCTCTGGAGCATCCAACCAATTAGTTCGCTGTTGTCATGCGCGGTCTACGATGCAGATCTCTTCTTACCACTTGCTTTTACCGCCTGCCAATAACGTAACTGGTGATCTCAGACTCACTACAACTTTGTAATTCAAATGTCAGGGCGAAGAGCGTCGCCTTGTTATAAGCTTACTATTACCATAGAAAATTAAAATGGAAACTTTCTTTTTATTCGTCCGAAAAATGATATATAGTTCAAGTAAGGTTACCCTGAAAATCGACTTTAGAATTACGCTTATGTGATAACACCGAAAACTATTTGGCATTAAACTAAATAAATCTCTAACAGTGTCTGAAAAATGGAAGATAAAGTTTTTACTCGTCCCTTCAATAAATGCTGTTTTAAATTCGATTTTGAGGATAGCATTAGTCACACGATAGTATTTTTACCGAATAAAAATAGACAATCTTGATTAAATTTTTGGAAGTGTTAACTTATAACAAAGTAACGCGCTCCACCGTGATTCGACATGTATACAACTATAAAAACTTAAGTTCACAAAAATATGTAGCTGATTAAACAAAACGCAATGACTTGACGCCACGTAACAGCCTATAAGGAATAGCGAGTATACTTACTTTGTTAGCACGAAGGCCAAATACTGCCAACAGCCACAAAACAATAGACAATACTTCAGGTAACATTCTAGAAATCGGTGCAATACTCGATCCATCAATACAGTTGTAAAGCTAACGTATCTTCGTGAAAGGGAACAGTGTCACCGCCCCTTCCAGAAGACCAATAGCACGAGAAGTAGTGAAAGCTCAGGAGAATGGTGGGAGGACGTTGTGCTCTAGCAGCAGGAAACAAACTAGTTTGTGGCGAGCTAGCATCTGTTCTGTTGCACCTCCCGCCAGTTGAGTCAGACAACTAATTCTACAGGTCTCGTAAGAGTCCGGCCGAGATTATGACATTTCCACCTTTCCCTTCCGTACGTTATCATGCATGTGGAACTAACGAAGTACATGCATAAATAAACACTACACGCAACCAATCTGTGTTAACATGGCTAAGTAAAGCTGTTTTTCCGGTAGCTTAAAGATGAAACAGGTTAAGGGAACTGGCCAGTACTACATGTAGTGTTAGTACGATTTTCTCAGGGACAACCTGCTAAGCGTATACTAAACTACGCTAGCAACTATAACCGCCAGGACATCACTATGTCAACAACGTTAAATGAAAGTTTGAATAACATTGAAACACACCGTCTTCTCTAAAATGCAATACATACGTTGGATTTACTAGTTGTTTACGTTTACCCCGCCTAGCAGATTTTCTAAAAGCTTTGTTACCAGATGTTTAATATTATATGATAATACACAATCAATGTACTTATTTAGTGTAATCCCCACTCTAGACTTACTCAAAACACTACAACCATCATATTATACTCTACTTGTGAAGGTCTTAAACCACTACTATGACTAAAAAAAAACTTCGAATCAATTTGATATCGAATTTGCAGGTTCCAAATACGATAAAAAAAACCTAAGCATCGTTCTCATTCACGTAACAGTCTACGGACCAGTGGAGATCAGAGAAACAACGTGTAACATTTTCCAATATTTATAAGCGCAAAATAGTGCAAAATAGGACCTGCAATATTTGTTTTTATGTTTACCACTAATTTATGTACATAAAACTACACGCCTTGATTCTGGCTAGTCAGGTTGGAAAACTGTTAACAGTTGTTCCCATTATTACCACGTTAGCTTAAAAAAAACCTATCAATATCTATGAAATATTTTCCGTCAAACACAAAGTTTCTTTCCCGTAAACAAACATTTCAAAAATTCTGACTGTGAGAAAAATGGAAACTCATCGCTAGTACTCAAACGCTACTAACTGCTGTGACAGTCACACAAGCATAGACAACATTCAGCGTGCTTACCTGTGCTAATGAACACGCCTCCCAGACCTCTGCACGAAAACTCCGTAAGTCTGCTAATAACATTTCTATTTTTTTACTTCACACTTTCAGACCGTCACTAAAATCAATTAAACCTACGGCTCAATTTGAAGTACGATCTCTAAACAGCAAGTATATTAATACAGATCCAGCAAGACTACATTGAACGAGTGACGTCAGTGGCTGAACATACACGCTATCGGTCTCGGAAGTTAAAAGTCAACATCGCCTCTTTCCAAGAATAGTTGTGGTCGACGCTGACTTATCACAACGTGTCCACTATCGGTGACAAGACTACACGCTCATGCTACCAGTAAAAAGGTACAGAAAGAGAAATAGCCACCGAGAATTAAAAAAAAAAAAATTAACCTCCAGCTTCTAAATTGTGCACAAATCAGTTCAAACACGTTTTTCTCGCAACACGCCTGGTTCAAGAGATAAAAATTATTATCAAAAAGCGTAAATGATACAATTTTACTTAAGAAACGAACTATTTTCCAATTTTTAGAGTAAATAATGTGCATGGTTCACAGAAGCAGTGTAGTTAATAATGTATCCATCCCAAAAAGGTAAATATAAACCTCCTTATGATAAATCAAAGGTAAATATATTGTTACAAGTTTGAGACATAAACTTTATTTGTGAGCAATTTTCATGAGTTCTTTTGGGATAGAGGTCTTATAATTAGGAATAAAAGAGTAAAATTAAGTACTGGATTTAATAGCTCACAAAGCTACGAAATACACAAAACAGTAATCAACTATAACTCTCACAACACAATTAGTTATGCACACAATTACTACTGTGTCACAGACACGTTAATTGACTTTGACAATTAAAGCACAAAAATGTCTACCATCAATTAGGGGCCTAATTAAACAGTACAAACCACGATAAAATTCAGTCCAATATCCAATCAACAGTATTTCAAGTAGTGACAGTGTACAACCTTAATAGTCCGCCGTGGTGATGAATCGTCGTGTGCTGCGCAGCACCCCGAGAGCACCGCTGTCTTCACTCTTGAGGTCTTCGGTTCGACTCCCGTCGCGTACCTCTTCTTCGCCCGTCAGCCCGCCGCAGCAGTCCTCTTGGTTCGTCCAACACTGCTCCGAAGGTAGCCGCCTGCCGCCTCACAGTAGAC
>PNEQ01053489.1:0-10600 GCA_003012365.1 Medauroidea extradentata
GTTCGTCGAAATCGTCTGGAGAGGCGAGACAGTAGTCCGTGTGCACATCAACTTTTGTTTACTGATTGTTAGTTTCAATAGTCTTCTTTAGTATACCGGTTCACCTTGCTCGCACACGTTACTAGACATCCCCATCGCATTGCGCGTTCGCTTAAATTAATAATTATTACCATCTTGGTACTTTTAAACTTAAAATCCGCGTCGGCATTGTCACCGCCACGTGGCTAGGGAATTCTCCGAGAGCCATCCAAGCTCATCATTCATTGTACGAGGCATATCGCAGATAATTATTGTTCACTATCATTCGGCGCATACGTCGCTATCAATATTTTATATTTCAGTGTAATTTTGAGGGCATAATTCATGTTTTTGTGACCGACCACGTGCAGGTTACCACATCGCCATAGTGCTCCAGTGTTCATATAAGCAGTGCATCTACCACTCATTTCATTATCACGCATTCATGCAAGTCACCTAGTGGAGAGCATCATCGTGTGTAAGGTGTGTATAGTGCCGTTCATCATACATCCGGCCTAACGCATTACGCCACACTTCGCGCAGGACTACTAACACCACTTGTAGAGCCCTACCACACTATAACGTGCACGGGAACGGCTGCCCTGTGGTTTGTTAGCTAAGAGAGCGCTCATTTCAACCAACATTATCTACGTCCGCTTCCAAGCGACCTTAACAGCTAACCCTAGCGGCCGCAAGATCCTTGCTGCTCAAGGAAGTGCATTTTCATATGCCGTATATAGAGCCCACGATTTTTGGTGAAAAGAATTCTGCAACAGTTTGTTTCAATGCCTTACGTGCACATCTGCAGTTCTGCTTCTTGATTATTGGCAGAATGTATAATTGCACAGACGTGGCTCATTTGACTGTGCCAACAGGAACAAGGTTACTGCGACAACACACGTCTGGTATTTGCGGGTAAAACCCCGAGACGCTGAGAATTTAAAACAGCCAATCGCTGACCACCAAGCAGAGCTGCATAGGTGCACATGAGGCATTGAAACAAATTGTTGCAGAATTCTTTTCACTAAAAATCGTGGGCTCTACCCATAGAGTCATATCTGCTTCATACGGACCACATAACAACCACGTGCATATACCGGCAGGTCAGTGTCACCGCGCAGAGACAGCCATCACGTGTTAATCCAGTAATCAAGCTTAGCTGGGCTTTGCCAGGGTTGCATAACTACGCCTGCCTCGTGCGTGCAAAAGTAATTATTTCTGGCACTGCGTAATTCGTGTCAATAAATCATACTGCGTTGAACCGTCGTGTTACGTAATTTTTCAACATCCTATATTCACAGTGTAACATTTGTAGTGTATCAGGCGTACTGAGGGCCAACACCCAGTTATAAAATAAGTCAGCATTTAGTTTCAACGTACCGGGTGGGATATCGAACATGCCGAACGTACCACACCCTGAGGCATAAGAGTCTCGAAGTGCATTACCTGGGGAGTATTGCTGGCGCCCTTTCATCATAACACATAGATTCATAGCAGCAGCTTAGTTCGCTATCCCGATCCCACCCGACAGTGTTCTTCTGGTGTAAGCATAGTGGGAGTCATGCCAGATGATGGGCATTTCACCTCCACTATACCATCATGACCAATACTGCCATCAGGAGTAGCCCCTAGGAACGGTATTTCACTATCTACAAACAATCCACATGGTTCTACTTGGACATTGCTCACATTTTCAAGAGTTTTATTACCATTTTTTCGTTATTCCTTCCCCAAACCATGACGTCAGTGTCAACATCTCCACACAAGAAAGAAAATACAAGCTTCTGACACGATGTGTGTGGCTTGCGTCTGCGACAGTACCAAAATTTGAAGCTGTGAGAAGTTTCCTTCGTTTATCTTTTCAGCGATTGCAGTCCCTTTGTAACAGTGTCCCTTTTTGTAGGTCGATACGCTCATACTTTGAAGAAGGTCAGTCTTAACTGTACAAGTTAAAATTTATTAAATTCGAAATGCGCTCATTAATTTTTTTTATCAAAGTTTCATCCTTGTCTGCCTATTGCATTCTTAATTTAATGTATTTAACTACAAAAAACACAGCAACATTAAAATTAAAAAAAGTTGTGAATAAATTATACAACGATATCACAAACAAAAGTTGGAATATTTAGAAAAAAATATATATTCATAAAAATTTTTTTAAAACATCTTAGCAATTTGTGTTTTTGTTTACGAAGACACTAAAAGTCAATAGCACTGGGTCTTGAAAGATAAATTCGCTTGTCTGCAAGTTCCCTGAAAGTGTCTACTACCTCATCAACTGATATGCCGATGTCTGCATCGTGTTCAACATATGGAAGCATGAGGTACTCCAGCCGTACGTAGCACACAGAACTCCTTTAAAGTTTTCGTGAATTGTACGAATGTTGTCAGAGAAACAGTTTTCTTGCACCCTTGTAGAAACTTCTTGAAGTTTGTGGCGCCCATGATGGTGGTTTAGGCTGGTGCAAATACCTCTCATGCCCTCCCCCCCCCCCAACCATCTTCTGGTTCCAAAGCTGTATATGCTAAGTAAGGATTCTTTGTTATTTCAAATAGGTTCGCATTTATGCAAAATCCAATTTTCACATGTTACTATATCAGAACTATGCCACAAATTAAGGGTGGCCGCTGCCACCCCTTGCACCCCCCTGGGTACGTCTATAGGTCCAATGCGGGCACCGGCTATTTGACTCTGGTTTTTTGCAAGATTCATATGCTGTAACTTTTATTCATAAACGTAAATAAATACTTTTGATACCTGTGTAGTGTTGCGTATTAGTCACTGTGTGTTGTTGAGCTCTTTTGTCAATTGCTCTTCCAAGTATGCACAAACACTATGAAAAAAGCAGGTAGTACTTGCAGAGCAGCTGTGTTTTCTTCAGAAGGGTAGCGGGGAAATTCAACCATGCCTATGTCACTATCGCTACAAATAGGTGGCTTAGTTGAAAATCAAATAACACCGTTAAAACGTACATGTTTCTACGAATACAAACTCAATGTTTATTTTTACGAAGAACTAACGTAAAAAAGTAATGATCGACTGTACTTTCCCGCCTGAGGCAGTGTCTATGAATGCTATAAGAGGAGATTGACCCGTGAATTATCTTGCTGCCCTACCCGAGGAGCAGTCCAGAAGTCGACCTGAATAGGCTAATGCATGACACGGAACGAGGTGGGTATGGAGCAGCGCCGGAATGCTAAGGGCGGAGGAAACGAGAAATCCCCGAAAACACTCGCCGACTAGCAGCATCGCCCGGATCGTTTGCTGCATGCAATCTCCGGTTGTGAACCCGCCAGGAATCGAACCCGGATCCCCTTGATATAGGCCGTTCACGATAAAGTGAACACTGCATAACGTTTTATTTAAGCCGTTTCGCAGTTATCTTTACTATTTTTAATATTAAAACTTCCGTGTAGCTAAAAAAACCAGTGTGAACGTTTCAATACTCTCAAAAGTTAAATTATATTGGCCCAATAAAACATATTTTTAATTAATTACTCGTACTGCCAAGTGCTCAGTTTATAGTGAACAGCCTATAGCAGGCTCGCGTTCGGGCGCAGAGCCAACGCTGCCCCAATATAATACTAATTTATGTTCAAATTTTACTTCTGTTGCGAAGCTATGTTGGTTTCCGTCGTTTTTTTCTGTAAGCAGAAAGGAATAGTCTTCTCTTGTGTAACTTCCTCTTGTCATGCGGCATGCTGCTTACAATCACCAAGCGCTGAACTAGTTGAGTTGAAATGAATACCGGGGTGATATTGATATCTTAAGACAAACTGCATCCTTCCAAGGTCACAGCAGAGAGCGAGAGGAGATATAGAGATAATGCGCGATAATCTTCGCCTCGCCTCCTCCCTTCTTCCGACACCAAGCTGTAGACTGATGCCTTGCGAGTTGCGCCTGCAGAACATCTGCGCGCCTAGGCTGGGATAGTCTAGAAATGTGTGCAATGCTTTTGTATTCAAACGATTACTGGAAATTTTCTGCAGTGACTTGTTAAGGACGAAAGGATGGTTCTATTACAACAAAATGGAGATATGTGAACAATACTAATGTATACAGCCATGACAATTAGGCTCAAAAACAGCATTTTCAGTGCTGTTTTTATATCATAAACTGTTAATATTTCAAACATGTCTGATATTGCAACCCTTTTTTTAACATTTTAACTCCTTCCCATTTTTTATCAGAAATGATGCAAGTGAAATATTTTATGTGTAATTGTTTGACTGCTTAGCGACTGCACCACAGGGTTGACTGGCATGTGATGCACGGTGGATGTCCACCACTCCCTATGTCACAAACGGCCACATGCGCCACACTACTTTACGCACTACTACTCTACAGCTAGCCTATTGTAAACAACATCCACCTCAGTAATTAAGTACAAAAGTTTCAGCGTTATCCGTTTCTTTATTTAGTGTTGAAAATGTTAGCAAAGTAGCAATTATTGCCTTATGGGCTGGGGAATACGGCAGCACATCGCTCCAGCCTGATTACACAAACACGTAATTATTTTAACTATGGCAGCAATGCCCATCCAGCCTTAGATAAAGTTGCGGAGCCCAGCTCAAACAGTTACACGCACCCTGACGCCGTTGCAACGATTTGCTACAAGGCTGTCGGGGTGCATTAGATTTTACAAACATTCAGCGAGTTATGGAAGCTACTATTTTCGACCCCGCGGCAGCACAGCCTCCGGGGGCTGTCGACGTTTAGCCTTTCGAACTTTTTGCTGATCCAACTTTCGATGTTTCGAACTTTTGGTGTATCGATGTAATTTATAATTTGTTTTATAATTTCTGAGATAATATAAATTACGTACATGTTAATCATTACTTTTAATACGTAATCTTCGTCTTGAATCTGTCAAAACTTGTTGCGATCAAAACCTCATCGAGCAGTCGCCCCGTGAGTGGTTACATGGCAAGAAGAGGGAACTGGCAGACGTCGGTTAGGCGTTTCTTAGTCTGCATACATATAGTTTCCAAGAGAAAGCTTCAAGTATTGTGAACTCCTTTCATTGGCCACAATACGAAGGAAGGCAGGGGGCACACTCAGATGGCAGTTCATTGTAAAGAAAAGGAATACGTCTCGCATGTAGTTGGCTACAGCGACCACGTGGTTTATATGCTTAATTTTTCCAAATTTTAGGTATCAATCTTCGTTTTACGGCTTACGCAGGCGGTCGCTTTAAAATAGAAGTTTTTTTCTTTATTTGATATTCGTATAGTTCAATTGACAAACAGCCAAGCTGGTTTTTTTTATCACTAAACCAGCTGCGTAGCGTGGCGTACGCCGAGGCGTACTTTATTAACTTTGACTATACATTTGAGCATGTGGAATCAGTGCGCCAACCGATCATTTCCAATGAAAATGACCGAGGTGTACTATTGGATAATTTCTTCCTTGCCTCATGTATGTTACTGTCAGAAGAGTCTACCTGCCTCTACAAGTCTAATGCTTCCACAACAACTCTGAGTAGTGTATAGTCACTGTTTATCACAGTAGCCTTGGCACACACCACGTTACGCCGCTGTACTGCATTAAATACTAAACAGTTGAGTCTTAGGAAAATATTTGTGCTTTTAAGTAATTTTCAGTGCTTAGTTTTCACAAAAATTACTCTCCACAGTATTTATGACCAAGCGAACAACATCAAAAGACATTCAGTACATGTGAGTATTGAACAAATTAAGTGGTTTGTCTAAATTTCGTCCGAGTAATCTAACAAACGTTGCAGATATATTCCACAACAGTGCGCGCAGAAACTTGGAGCCACTAAAACAGACATGCAGTCAAGTCACAGCTCATTTTAACGCAGTTCTCGTTCACTGTAAATCCATCGTCAAATTTAAAAAGAGTTCAAATTCTAACCGTAAAAAGAGTTAAACAAATTTTGTAAAGTAAAAGTAAACATCATGAACAATTTACACCTAAGCGGTTTGAAGTTATGCATTACCAGTATTCATAACAGGTATATACTGTGAAACAACCACTAAACTAACACAATAGTATTAATTTGGCCGTCTGGTAGTAGGTTTTTTCCACGATCGAATTTTGAGACGCGGGAGCGCTAGTGGCGGCCTGTGTACGAGCATCAGACGTTTCATCACGTCTACGGGCAAGACTTTCAACTGGCGTGCAGTCGTTCCGTCCGCACAGCGCCTTACACTTTCAGCGATGACCATATCGTATTTTGTTACACCATTTTAAATGTTTTCTACTAGCACTTTTGTACCGAAAAACGTATGTGAAAACATCCGTTTTAGCCATTTTCACCGCAAAAAAAAAAAAAATCTTATGAGAACAATTTCGAAGCCGAAAAGGATATACATATATGCGTGTAACGTTTCTGAAATGCTATTCGCGCGCAGAAATATCTGAAAAATGTACAGCGGTTTTTGGATGAGACTATATGGACCGAAGTGCTGGACGATGTTTGGAGGCCTGGGAGTATATGATTGGTTGAGGTATTCAAACCCTAGTGAACGTATGCTTAAATGTTTAAGTAAATTTATAATTTTATAAAAGCTGGCTAATGCGATAAAACTTAGCGATATAGCAATTATAATATGCAATTTACAAAATAAATGAAACAACTTAATAAAATACAGTCGACAGCAAGAGATTCTGGACTGTAGATTAATAAAAATACTGACATTGTAAGTTTACTCTTAGGGCCTACATACGTCGTCGTTAGGTTGTTTACATTAACTTCCCCACAAACACATTTTTATATGTAATATAAGCACTATAATTTGATTTTTGTTTATAGTAAATTTGGAATTCCTTTGTTGCACCGATCAATGAATTATCTATCGTTAGAGACACTGGAAAATCGCGGGAATAGTTGACTGTTTGCTAGGCTCCAACGTGATGTATATAACACTGAATGTTTCGTATCAACATTGGCTATCGTTTATTTGTAGCATTTGTTCTCTCTACAACAGCCACAGTTAGAACTGCACAGCTTGGACACAGCGTGTGTGATTTGTCCCAAAACTGTTCACACGTGTCACGATTAATATAATCCAGTTTATTGGAGACTATTTTAAACATTTTCGCGATTTTCCAGTGTCTCTATCTATCGTAATTTACATGTTGCTCCTGAACGGAAATCCACATAACGAAAATAGATAAATGAAACTTAACGAATTTCGCATAGAAAAAGGTTGCTTTTTTTAATCGCATATAGACGCACTTGTTCTTCTTATCGCAAAAAGACACTTGTTTTTTAATCGCATCCTGACAGTCTTGTTTTTAATAACGTACTCAGGGCCGGATTTAGCCTACTGTCTGTGGGCCCCTAGGCTGAGTCTGTGGGGCGGGCCCTTATGGAGAGATTACCCCGGGAAAAGGGGGGGGGGATTTGGATACGGGAATATTGAGTACCTCCTTCCACCAGTGAAACAGTGGGTAGGTAGTTACTTATTTTACGTACAAAAAGAGTATGTTTTTGAGCAATTTTCTAATTGGAAAACAATTTTAATATTATTTAAATGTATACAATTTAACCAAACAGTCGCCATGTTGCGACACCAAACCGATTGAAAGTAATCGAAATTTATTTATGCACGTATTCAACACAGTTTACTAATATTCATATAAAAACTATACTAAGACAAGAATACATAGTTTAGTTTCATGTTTCATGTCAAGTTCTCAGTACATTAATATGTATAAAAATAGTTAATGCAATTTACCACTAAATTGTAGTTATTACATAAGAATTTTTCTAGACCATTGAGTACTTAGTGGCTAATAGGTTTGCGTCTACACTTAATACTAACAAAGCTACTAATGATATCGTCAAAACATAGTTGTCTTATAATATCACTTTCAATGCTTAGCAAAGCCAAAACATTGAGCCTGTCCTCTAACATGGCTGTTCGAAGTCAATTTTTGATCAATTCAATTTTGAAAATGGTCTTTCTCCACTGCTTAGAGACCATAACTTACAGGTGCATTATTAGCGCAACCTTGACATTAAGAAAACACTTATTGGCAATTTTCTCTAGTAGTAGTTTATACATCGACATCTCCTGACATCGACATCTTCGTACGCGGGGTTCAGCTTACAGAGTCTTCTCTTATCTCGCTCGGCCTCCCACCCCCAAAAGTCGTTTATAATACTACACTAGTCGCCAAGGACGCCAAGTGTTTGAGATTCCTACTCATATATCAGCTCTCCACTGACTGAAGAGATGAGTTCAGCGAAATTTACCCACACAAAACAACTACTACAGTCTACCTACTCACTTTGCGCACATATTTTATGAATATAAGTCTACAAAACAATACTTTTTTTCGTGTGGTTGGTCAGACCAGGGAAATGCCATTTGGCAACACTGCTTCAGTCTTATCTGTTCCTTCTTCCAAGTGTTTTCCACCCCTCATTAGCTCTGCGCGTCGCAGTACGTTAGTATCTTCGTGACCTTACGCAAGCCATTTACTTCAGTGCCATGCGAACTTCGATGTAACACGCTAACGAAGGTAAGTGTAGAATCAAATACTTTTAGTGAATACTTTATTGTATGCAACTTAATGTATTTTATGTAAGGTTTCAATAGGGCGTTTTTACCTCGCAACAGGTCTCCAATGTTGGTTCTGTAAAAAGAAATATTTTATCATCACGAGGGCCGTATAATATGATTTAATCATGAACACAACAAATAAAAGATGGATGTAAAAGGGTCCTTGATAACTGATAACATGGGAAAAAAATTAGGTAGGTAAACCTCCAAGTTACCAAAACAAGTTATCGCTGCTTTGTACGCCACCATTGTTGCTTACGCCGTGCCTGCTTGCCCTGCACTTATAAAACCGCGCTGTGTTTAGTTGCACATAATAACCCTCGGCATAGTCTGTGCCCTTGGCTTATGTTTTATTCTCACTTGTTACATTTGGAATAGCTAATTTATTTAACACTTTTATGTAAAATATCTCTAAGAAATGTAACTTTTAATATTTATTTTTTTATTAAGACCAAATTTAAACTAATAGACCTGTTTTGTATAATGTATGGTTGATTGGTATTTTTAATGTGTTTATATTTATTCTAAAGAGAACGCCATTCAAATTTTGTATTATAAGGATTTCAGATTCTCGTTTCAGCTGTTAGATTCTGCGTCGAGTTGTTTTTACTCTATAATGCTAAACCTTTTGCAGATAAACAAAGATTTCAAATCTCGAGATATGATGGTCAGATTTTTAGAAAATAATGCTAAACAAATGTTCGTACTTTGTACCGTATTCGTTTTGATGGTGAGAGAGAATCTGTTATTAGCTCCGGAGTAATAACCTTTTTGACTCACAGTTTTATGTAGTAGATGATGCAGACTGAATTTCACTTGGAATTTTTTGGTGGGAATAGCCTAGTGTTTTACTTTCGGCAATGTTGAAATAAATTGTGGAGAATTACTCGAAGATTCTTTTTAGGTAATTTTTGGAACTTTACCTAACCAAAAATAATTTCTGTATATTCAAATGAAAATGTACGTGATCTTATTAAGCCATGGTTTATTATTTTAATTAATCGTGATATATATACACTAACAGGTATTAATGTCTATTTTCAAACAATGCAATTTCAAAGTACACTTTAATGTAATTAGGCTATTGTATCGAATTTTTTTCACATATTTTGAAACCATGAAAATATTAACATCCACCCTCGTTATAATATTCCGTTCGTTTATCATTACAATTTCATGATAATCTGTGTAAGCTTAGGAAATCAAAAATTACTTTTGAGGTAGTTAATAATGCTCGGATCGTACGAAATTTACTGTCTAATGCTTTTTTCTTAAAATTCAGTCTATTACAATTAACTGGAACAAACAATAACATTCATTAACAGGAAATACCTCAAATGCATCAAATACGAAAGACTAAAAAATACTTCACGTCTGACAAGGGATTGAACGACAATTAGCCCGTTCATGCTGATTTTTCAATCTTAATTAACTTGGAGTGGACTGAGGAATCAGGATTGAAATTTTACTTTAGACACACGTCACTGGATCGAAGTAGGATTGGAGTGACTCAATCCAATCCACTCGCCGAGGTGACCTGGCGTGTAGAATTCGGATTGAAACGTGGGTCAATATCGTAAAGTTGCTTCGTAACTTTGTTGCAAATTGGTTTTACAATGAAGTGTACTTTTTCGAGACAAACTGTATGATGAATAAAGCTAATTTATCAATTAAAAGGAAATTTCGTTAATTAACTAATTAGAAACTTTTGCAGTCTTCTGGCTCGACAAAGTTAGAGTATGCAGTTTAGATCAGTCATAACAAAGTTACGAAGCGATTTTACGATATCGGCTCCCGTTTATGTTTTAAAAAACTGAGATTAAATGCGAAGGAACTCCGGCCCATGCCCTTAAGGGCGCCGGGCGGAACCGTGGGAATTTATGCCCAGCGTCGACGTACGTATTTGGTTTGGTTGTGGCTGGTGGCAGTGTTCCTAACTACGGGTGTGAATTCCTTCCCCTCTGTTTCTCCCCACATACAGATGAGCTGACAAAAGATGTGGGAGGAGTAGTGAGGAAGATAGCTAGTGAAGGTCATATCGCTC
>PNEQ01053490.1:0-10599 GCA_003012365.1 Medauroidea extradentata
TAACTGACTCAAATAGCCCCTTAGTGAACCCAAATAGCCCCACACATACAGCTATTCAAGTATTTTACAATGTTGATGTATTTTGGCCATACTTTATGTATTTTTAATCTTATCGGTTTCGAAATTCAGGATTATGTAAGTAAATAACTGTAAATATGATTTTTATTTTTAAAAAATTTTTTTCATCAAAGGATATGAACTTTTTTATCGTTTCTCTGTTAAGGTACTCAAATAGCCCCACTCTACCCTAAGACAATAACATTGCAATTATTCCTTAGCGCACTCACGAATCAAACAACGGCCCCGAAAAAGTTAAAGTTTTTATGAAGACATATTCCAACTCGGTGACCCAGTTGTACCAATTGATCATGTATATAGCATTATTAGCATCTAAGTTTATTTCCACCCTGTATGGCCAGAAACACAACAATTTGCATTCAAATACATTTCAAATGAAGATTTGTGGAAAAAGGCATTTCTCTCCGAAACTCAGCAGCCTTCGATCTACCAATGCTGGCTTCCATCCTCACTTACTACGAGCGCATTACTATAATATATTATGGAAATCAACAGGCGTGCCTTCACCATAACCACCCAATCCATTGCATTTTGGTTGGGAAATGACCAGATGTAAAATGCAGCCAATGAATGTCGTCCCAGGACAGCTGCCTGCTCCATATGAGGTTCTCAATCTAATCAGCTGCAAGTGCACTACCAGATACCAAAGTGCACCGTGTCCATGCAAGAAATTTCCTATACAGTGCATTGGTTTCTGTTTATGCAAGAGATTTGATTGTATGAATCCCTCAACGCTATCGAATTATGAGAGTGACAATGATGAAGAGTTATAATAACCATAAAACTTTACAGGTAATTATATATTTTTTTAATTTCATACAGGGATGAATAAAGGTGGCACCATTTTGTATAAAAGATGGGACGGGGATAAAATGTAACAACAACCATTGAGTAGACACTGTATCAGTTGGTTGTCAGAGATTGATAAAGAGTGAGAAAATAAGAAAACAGAACTTCCTACAAAAAACCCAGGCTAGAGACGATTCAAATATGTGTCGCTAGGGAAACTCGATTGCAAAAAGAAAATTTGTTTGCATATAATTTCCTTAACGCATCTCAAAGTCGAAATTTTCACTTTACGGTGATGGCCCCCTCCCCCTAAAACCAACTGGCTAACTGAAATAAAATGATTTGCACTTATAGGCTATTTGATAAATGTAATAGAAATAATGCTAAAAATCAAGGAATTTTTATTTTTCAGATATTTTTAAAATTAAAAAAAAATGTGTTTTTTAATTTTTGTACCTTTTATCGAATACTCTGTAATATTTACAACCAGTGTTAGTTAATTTATTTCAGTAAGTCAATTGGTTTGTGGGGGATGCATCACTGCAATGAGCAGATTATTACAGGAATACTATGCAAGCTAAAGAATTGTCTTAAAGAGAGTATTTCAGTCCCTAGTAACGACTGCAAAATTTACATTATTGCATGCAAAATTAAATAATTAATGTTCACGTTCCAACAGCCTTAATTGACACAGTGTTTTCATGATAGTCCTTTTATTATATGGGGCTTAATGCACGACACTGAAGTATTGTATAAGATGACATGAAATGAACCTCTACAATGCCTCTTCTGAGCTTCAAAGAACAGTTTATCATCTAAAATGCTTTACTCATTTTCCTCGCTTCGTAAAACCACTAACCTATCTTCATCTTCTTTTAGAAACAATTTCTCTCTCCCCACCTCTCTAATTTTCTTTTCGTTCTGTTTCTTGTCATCATCTTGTATTTTATTTTTAGCTAGCTCATCTTCCCTCGCTTTGTTTACTTTGTCAAGACAAGCTTGGTAGTTGTCACGAGCACAATGTGCCATTGCAAGGAGATCTTTAGTGATAGGAACGTGTGGCAGATTATGATCAAGTTTCAATGCACATTTCACTGTCATCGTAGCATTCGATGTCTGTTCACCCATGGAAGCCCGGTATCTTGTCAAGGTACACACAGAATCAGAAAAGCCCCGTTCAACGTAAGCATTGCCATGAGAAAGGGAGAGTGCTGCTTTGACCACTTTGCTCACTGTAGGATACCTTAAATCTCCTAAGGGATTTTTCTTTTCAAAGAACTGAACCCTGTAAAGATCAATATGCTCTTCTTGCACCACATTCTCTTCTTCTGTCTGCAAGAGCAGCCATTTATCCAAATGAATGTCACACTTTACATCAAAGGGAAGAGCTTCAGCTATAGAGCAAATGTCAGATCCACTGCCTGAAGATTTTCTTATTTCTTTTTGTAAACATCTGAAATGTTTCACAAGCTTCCTGGTTTTGAGTGCAGATTTTTGATAATATGGTTGCATGCATTAACGTAGTGATTCTGAGCATTAATAAGAAATATCAGCCCTGATTTTTATGGGACCTGCAACATTAGTGTCAAAAATCTAAATTAATTATGAGTGTTGTCATTAACGAATGCATGTGAAATAAAAATACCATACTGAAAAACACTTACCTTCATAAGTTCAGCTGTCACAGCCGCCCCCACAACTACATCCTTTACAGGAAGGAGATTTTCTTTCATGAGCACAGACTCATCTACTCCCAACCTGGCAATAGCTTCAGCTTTAAAAGTTCTTCTAAGGAGAGTTAAAGTAAGTCTCTCAAGTTCAGTATGCAGCACATGTATGAGTGGCTCAATTGTTTGGAAGAACCCAGTAAAAGATGAGAATACACCAACAGCAGAAATAATGAAATGGAGCTCAACAAGCATGGTTCTACTTTTAAGAAGATTAGCTATATCTTGACACGATTTCTTCTTTACTAAATTACGCAATTTCTTAGGAATGTATGTCAGAAAGTAATGCTTCAGTGAATCTAACTGCTCAAGAAGTCTTTCAGCAGCTGGCCCCAAAGTGAGTAACAACATGGTTTTGAGATTTAGACCAATATATTACAGCTAACTGAAGCTCTTTCATGCCTGCTTTATTACATGTTTCATCATAGCACAGTGCATAGATCTACCATATCAGCAAGTACTTGTTTTCTAAAATATGGTGCCAAAGCATCAGTCAATAAATGTGTAGCTTTAGTAGCATCAAGTGAGAACTGTTGAGGGACAGCATCTGGAGAATTAAACATAAATCTGAATACATCTTCAATTTTGTTGCACGAATCAAATGAATAATTTGATTGCACACATTTCATAACCCAGATGAGTTCTGCAATACTGCAGTGTGTCTGTCATTATGACATCCCTCTGATGGTTGTTAAGTTGACGGGCGAACTACATTTAACTTCAGTTGATGCGCATCAAGTTTATTACGACACACTGCTTTATGCTTATCATAGGATGCATGTTGTATTACAGCTGCAAAGCCTTCAGATATACTAAATGTTTTGGTGCACACACAGCAGAACATTGCATCATCTGAATACTTTTTGCCCCATTCTTTGATGACATTCATTGGGGTCCTTCCTTTCACCGCACTTAGTTTTGTACTGGCACTTCCCCATTGTAATTTCTCACTAGAAAGAATAAAGAATATAACCCAAGGTTTCAAAATCTTGAAAATTTAGACAAACATGTTACATTTTAGATAAAATACTTCACAAAATTTGGAAGTCAGAAACCTCAAAGGGCTGCCGTGCCTAGTGGCCATAGTTACAAAATCGCCCTTGCACGACGGTATTAGCCATAACATATAATCAGAGAGGAAAGGTACAATTTTATACTCACAAAATTTGCAGAGACGTTACTGCAAACCATGGTCCGACACGGAGCACAGCAAAAACAACTTCAGAGTCAAAATCACCACGTAAACGCAGGTTATATACATATTTTTTTAAAAAATATCCTGCTAACTTCAAATAATAATTCATTTATGTTTGTAACTTTTCCTGATCAATAATTTACAACCGGAAATGTGTCGTAGACATACAATATTACAACAAACAAAAACGGAGACCATAGGTAACGGTGGGATGGGAAAACTCCAATGGTCGCATTCAGCCAGTGTTGCCAACCCGAACAGAGAAAATTCCGCTACATACGTAATGAAATTCTGTTAGATTCCGCTACACAAGAAATAAATACTTAACAATACGTAGTTATTACCAAAAAGTCGCTACAAATGTGTGGTGTGAAATCCCTCAAATAATTAATGATGCCGAGAAATCTTCGCAGAGACTTTCTGTCATGTGGTATTTCATATTCTTTGATAGCCTGTATTTTCTCTTGATCTGGATTTAATGATCCCTGAACTACGTCATGGCCAAAATATTTCACAATTTTTGGTAGTTACTGAAACTTTTGAATATTGAATTTTATATTCCATTCTCGAGCTCAAAGCAACACAGTCTCAATAATTCTATCATGCTCTTCCTTGGTCTTTGCAAAGATTAGGAATTCATCAATGTATATAAATAGACCTTGGATATCATTAAAATGAGCCTCACACATCTCCTGAAATGCCTCTGCAGAGATTTCCAATCCAAAAGATAATACATTAAAGCAATAGCATCCAAAAATTGATGAGAATGCTTCTTCAGCAAGTCAGATTTGCCAGAACAATTCTTTTAGGTCTAACACAGAACAGATTTTTGCCGAACCTAATTTTGCTTTCAAGTCATTTAAGGTTGGCATGCCATAGTATTTTTTGTTAATGGCTTTATTCAGAGCTTGTGGATCCAAGCAAAGGCGTAGGCACCCATCTGCTTTTTCTAGTAGCACAAGGCGATTAACCCACTCTGTTGGTTCCTCAACCTTAGAGATTATACCCAAGCCGCACAAACGATCTAGTTCCGTCTTTAATTTCTCTTTTATTACAAGCGGTACTCTATTTGGCAGTTTAGAGACAGGAACCGAACCCTCCTTTAATGTTAACACAAACGGTTTTGAAAAAACATAAGCAAACTTTGATAAGATTTCATCTTTACCTTTTGTCTGTTGTCCGCTAGCAGCATCTAAAACATCAACATTTCTCTTCTCGATGAGGCCAAGCTGCACACAAGTGTTGATGCCCAAGATTGGTTGACATCCTACAGTAGTCACGACAAATTCTGCGAATATGGCATTCGATTTCACCCTGATCTCTAACACGACCGACCCATGCACTGTAATACGTGAACCATTATATGCCTGTAATATCACCTTTGAGTGAAAAATCTCGATTTTACAATGTTTGCACTGTAATTGCTCGAAGATGCTTAGTGGGACCAGATTTACATCGGAACCAGTGTCGAGCTTAAAAGCACATTTAATGCGATTATCTAACACCACTGCCTGATGCCAACTATTTACATTATTAACACATAACCTCACTTCGTCACAGTAGAAGTCAGTGTTGCTTTGGTTTGTGTTGCTCACTTCAGCACTCTTATATTTCACAGTCGTGCCTTCTTTATTCTTCATTCTGCACACGTTAGCAAAATGGTTTGGCCTCCCACAGGATGTACAATTTTTACCCCGAGCAGGACACAGGTCCATTCTTCGTGGATGCATTCTTCCACACCAGTTACACTTCATACCTCGCGGAGGATGTTCTGGAAGAGAGGCACCTATGTCACGTTGCGATGTCGGCATCTCTTGAGCTGGTACCTTATCCTTCTTGTTTTTGTCTACCCAGTCGACTTCACCTATACTGGATCTCTGTACTTCTGCCGCCTGCACTCTTGTGATTTCCGCGAGTCTTAACTTCTCTATAGCACCATAGAGTGTTATATCTCCTTTTACAATGAGTCCCCTCTGCGTGTCTTTGTCACAACAATCGAGCACTATTTTGTCTCGCAGCATCTCTTCTTCCGCCTGAAACGAACATTCTTTGCTAAGATTCTTGACATCGGTTAAAAAGTGGTCAAAAGGCTCTCCTGGGCTCTGTTTTCTAGTATAAAACAGAAATCGAGAGTGGAGAATGTTCTTTTTAGGATCACTATATTCTTCAAACGACTTTAACACTCGTTCAAGCGTACATTTCCCTTTCGGGAATTGAAAAGTGTTATATACGACGACGGCATCCTTGCCAAGCCAATCGTATTCAGTAGAATTGCAATTTTCCTGTTATCTTTTTCGGAGAGTCCAGCTGCTAACAAATAAATTTCAAAAGATTGTCTGAAGCATCTCCAGTTCGCAGCGACATTACCGGTGAGCGAAAGCTTGTCCGGAATGTTTAAACATGTTGCCACCATTCCATGTCTGTTGATCTTCGTATCACTATTACATGAGGTCAAATACCGACTGCGCCATATATCATGTTTTAAATAATCAACTCGAAAGCCACAACAAACTTGTTTATTGACATTCCACTTACACATGAAATCACAGTCCGCTTTTTACGTCACATTGCCACACATCCACTGCCGTACGTGTTGCCAACCTCTCGCTCCCATCTTTACTTCTTTATCATATTTACTTCCCTACTACAGTAAGTATAGAGAATAACTAATCATGGTGTACGCGCAAACTATTTATATTATACACAAATGTTTATTAATGAAAAATAATTTTATAGTTGTTAGAAGTCGGCATACATAAAGACAATATTGTAGTTTACATACATTGATAGTTCTCGTTTTTCGTACATATTCAAAGCCTGGTTAGGTTAGGTTGAGTTAGTTTTCTTGTTTTCTGTTAAACATTTTGTTAGGATAGGTGAGGTAATGTTAATTTTATAGTTTTCTGTAATGTTTTTGAAGGATACTAATCTAACATAACCCTACATAACCTAATGTAACCTAAGTTTTAATATCTAGGAGATTTTACCTTACGTAATTTGGTTATATCTTTACTTGATTTTGGGTCTTATGGCACAATTGCCCTTGTCGTCATAGTCCTCCCAACAATCGAGTTCTTAGAATAATTATTACTGCACCACATGTATTATATTATTTTTTCGTAAAATCAATACACTTTTAATGTTTTCCTTATTTTTTTCGGAATTTTTTAATGAGTAGCTATTGTCCATAATTATCAGGTTAGTAAGTTTGATTTATAATGTAGCCTACCTGTACCACAAAATAAACACAAGACTACCGAAAATTAAACATTTAAATATAAATACATCTACTTACTGCAGTGTTTATTTTAAAATTATGCCAAAGCGTGTCTCTGGTATACAAGATGTCCCAAAAGTCCCGCATCATAAGCAATGTATGTGCAGGTGTTTTCTTCATGTTGCAGGTGAACCATGCTAACTACGGAGGAGTGTGTCGAGATTATCCTGCTCTGTGGACGCGAGGGATACTCCCAGAGATGTGGCAACACATTTCAGTGAGAAGTACCCTGAACGACAAAACGACAAAACATTCTGCGAAACATGAAAGATCGCCTGCAGCTGTGTTTTGAGCTTTCAGGCACTCATTTCGAGCACATTTTATGATTTGTTTCATACTACCGTAACAAGTTGTTGTTCTTCCTATGATGCGGGACTTTTGGGACATCCTGTAGGTTACATCCTTGCCTGCAGGGATCAGTCCTAATCCACAAGTCTTTTCATGGATTCCCAACCATACCTTTATTTGGTATTGTTTTGTGCATTTAACCGAAAATGCAGAAAACAGTATGTCTTTCCTTACTTTGATTTCATTTAAAATTGCCTATTTACTCGCAGCCTTTCCAGACATCGCGTTTTAATCAATATTCTCCGTCAAAAAGAAATACACATGTGTTTGGTTATGTCAACAACAAAGTAAATGCTACAAACTTGTACACTTGTACCTTATTTCATACAATTGAAACATTTCTCTGTGGAATGCCTGTAACTTGTGTTAAATAGGACTTGTACTTGTACACTTGTATCTCTGTGGAATAGGCCCCTGGTATCACGTTCCTGTATGCATACATTTTTAATAGAAACTTTCATTGTTCCATTAGGTATCCTACGAAAATATTAGGGGTTATGTTTTTTGTATTTTTCTTTTCCGTAACTCATATTAGTATTGTATCTACAAATTACATACCAAAATCTCTTACTGGTACTACAAACGGAAATTTTTAAATTTTATGTAACAATAGACTCGCAAAACTATACAAAATAATTTTTTAAAATTAAAAAACCAACCAACAGAAGCCGAGATTTTTGTTTACTACCAGTACCAGCAATACAAGCTACCATTTGTGATCAACATTAACATCGGCAACTACCAATTGCTGCGTACACTTGGTGGTTTATATCAGCCAATTGAAGCCCATCCAACTGCCTTCACTACCACCAGCAATTTTAATTGTGCAATGCCTTTAACTGATCTGTGCATATTTTGGCTGAAAGAACAGAATTTCGTTTGACAAATTTACTGTTTAAATTTGCATTGTACAACGTTTCTCTATATTTTCAGTTGCGACATTCCGGAAACTGATATCTGTTCCCGTCTTCAGACACGTGTACAGACTGAGGAACTCCAACAAACTGACGTCGCATCCGTTGTCTAGAGAAGGTTACTATTTTTTCGTCTGTTTTTGTCTGTGTTATCTTGTCAGTAGTAGGATATAGCCGAAGTTAGGACAGGGGCTGGGGCTGAGGAGCAACCGCCGCCATGTTGGATCAGTCCGTCACCTTGTACCATTCGGTCGCCATGCTTTTTTTGTTTTTGACTTCGGCCGCCATATTGTTTTTGGTTTTCGTGTCATAACGTCCACCTTGTGTAGTGTCCTCCATCTTGTTTTCGGCTGTCACTTGTTGACTGAGTGAATTTTTTCCCTCAGATCTCTGTTGTTTGTCTACATCAGTGGCTGGTAGGCAATGCTAGTGTCGCTACATTTCCATCGGCGATGCAGTCAGCATCCATCATATTACGTGTGTGTCGTCTTGCTTGTTCCAATGCTTACATCGTAGTCTGTTTGTTCCAATGCTTACATCGTAGTCTGCTAGAGTGCTCTAGTGTCGCTGTTGCTGTTAAGGGTGAAGTCTTGTGTTTGTGTATGGGAAAATGAACCTTATGATTATTTTACTGTGTCTGCACTGCAAAATCTATCGCCGGGAGTTGGATTCGAACTTGCAACCTTTGTATCAGCAGTTATACGCTATAGCCGACTGAGCTATGAGTTTATCAGTGAAAGATTGAAGATATACGTAATATTATGTTTTTTTTCTTTTACCACATGCAAAGCTATAAGAGAAATACTTTTTTTTTAAGTAGGCTTACCTATGCTTATTGTATTAACTTTCGCATAGGCAGGCCTATCACTAAAATTTTTCTTTTGATTTTTTCGTATATATTTTTTACAGTGTAGAGTTAAAAATTACTTATAGCTATGCTAACCTTTTTCAAGTGCAGTGCTTCCCTTAACTGCCAGACAGTACTTTTCCCTACCAGTGGAAAAAATTGTCCATATAATTTTCCTAACAAGGTTATTCCTTCTCAGATTCAGTTGGTACATTCCAGCACCATTGACAAGCCATGGGATATATGCACATATCAGATTGACAATGAAAATAAATTTCGGCAGAGTTGTTTTTTTTTTTTTTTGTGGTGCGGCATGGTTACGAAGTTGTTTTGTTGTGCTAAGTTTTTGTTTAAAATAAAATAAAACCCCGGTCATTATCTTTACCAGTACTGTTTTCATAAAAGTTTGGGCTTTCAGGAAACGAGAGAAGTAAATATAATCTTCTCGAAGGTACAAACTGATAATAAAATTACAGTTTTATGTGGCGTACTCAAATGTATCGTCGGTTCGTAAGTGTAATATTCCTAATTTGTTAGCATGTAAATAGTAAATAATTATGACGACCCAGGAATATATATTGAACTTAACAACAATACCACTGACGAGGAAGAGAATGGAAATTACCAAGGTAATTAAAACACTTTTGATGATATTTTCTACAGAGAAATTAGGAAGCTGTAACTGAAACAATAGATTTTCCAGTAAGGTGGTCCGGGGTAAGTGTAAATTAGGGGTAAGCGCAACTTTTGATTATACATGTAAATTATATTTACAAAATGAGCTAATACCCATTTCATTTTATCCTTAGTACTCTTAAGAGCATACCCTATTAGTGACTGACATTTTCACCAACTCAGGTTGTTCGTACACTGTGTATTCATTATCTATGACATTTGATCTCATCATTATATGTAAACATCTGTTACTAAAAGTTCTGGTAAGTGATATTGTATATTATTGTAAATCATTAATCATTAGTAACATAATTTACATATTAGGTCAGTGGGGGTAACTGGGCCACGGGGTACCTGGGCCATACGTTGTTCCCCACATTATAAGAGATATTGAATTTCTTGCAGTTGGTATAACTTTTACCTGCTGTAAACTCTCTAAAACAACAAACACAGCTGTTGTCATAGCAGTACATCAGATGGTAGAGTGGTATCAGTATTGGACGCTATTTTTGTCAAAACAACACAGCGTATAACAATGTTGATTGACCCATAGGGGAGACCGGGGCTAGTTGTCACAGGGGCAAGTTGTCACACTGTAAAATTGTCGTCTCTGAATGGTACTATCTATGGACTCTTTGTGCGGACGTAACAAGAGCCACCATCTAGCGGATATTATGTGAAACACTTGCCCGCCGCAGGTCCAGCTACTCTGAATCAGTCACTTGTTGGAATTAGTAGTGTGCGAGTAA
>PNEQ01053491.1:0-10642 GCA_003012365.1 Medauroidea extradentata
CAACCTAACCTAACCCAACCTAACCTAACCCAACCTAACCCAACCTAACCCAACCTAAACTAACCCAACCTAACCCAACCAAACCTAACCTAACCTAACCCAACCTAAACTAACATTTCCTAACCTAATCTAACCTAAAGCAACCTAACCCAACCTAACCTAAACAAACCCAACCTAACGTAACCTAATCTTACCCAACCTAACCCAACCTAACATAACCTAACCCAACGTAACCTAACCCACCCTAACCTAACCTAACCTAACCCAACCTAACCCAACCCAACCTAATCTAACCAAACCCAACCTAACCTAACATAACCTAACCCAACCTAACCTAAACCAACCTAACCTAATGTAACCTAACCTAATGTAACCTAACCTTACCCAACCTAACCTAACCCAACCTAACCCAATCTAACCTAACCCAACCTAACCTAACCCAACCTATCCCTAACTCAATATGTTAATAACATACCTACTATATTTACCTTCGCTTGTACAAAGTTGCTTATCTTGTAGCAAGTGACACTTGCTCTAAGTTGTACATTCTTGCACCAAGTTTCATCATCTTGCACTAAGTTGTACCTTCTTACACTAAGTTGCACTTTCTTACACTATGTTGCACTTTCTTGCACTAAGTTGCACTTTCCTGCACTAAGTTGCACTTTCTTGCACTTAGTTGCACTTTCTTGCACTAAGTTGCACTTTCTTGCACTAAGTTACACTTTCTTGCACCAAGTTGCACTTTATTGCACCTAGTTGCACTTATTTGCACCAGGTTGCACTTTATTTCACCAATTTGCACTTTATTGCACCAAGTTGCACTTTCTTGGATCATGATGAAATTTATTGCATCAAGTTGCACTTCCTTGCACCAAGTTGAAATTTCATACATCAAGTTGCAATTATTTGTAATAAGTTGCACTTTCCTTCAACAAGTTGCACTCTAGTGCAGCAAGTTGTACTTTCTTGCACTAAGTTGCAATTTCATGCATTAAGTTGCACTTTCTTGTGCAAAGTTGTATTTTCTTGCACTAAGTTGCATCTTCTTGTACTATTTTGCACTAAATTTCATTAAGTACCAATACCTATCATGCACCCTAGCATAACACAAGCTAAAATAACATAACTTAACTTAACCATACCCAAACTAACCTAACCCATCCTAACATAACTCAAACTAACCTAACCCAAACTAACCTTACCCAACCCAACCTAACCCAACCTAACCTAAACAAACCTAACCTAACCAAACCTAACCTAACCCAACCTAAACCAACCTACCCTAACCCTACTTCACCTAACCTTACCTAACCCAACCTAACCTAACTCAACCTAACCTAACCCAACCTAACCTAAATTAACCCAACCCAACCTAACTTAACCCTACCTAACCTAATGCAATATAACCAAATACAACCTAACCGAACCTGACCTAACTCAACATGTTAAAACATACCAACTTTATTTACCTTTGCTTGCACTAAGTTGCATATCTTGCGGCAAGTGACACTTGCTCTAAGTTGTAAGTTCTTTCACCAAGTTTCATGATCTTACACTAAGTTCCACCTTCTTGCACTAAGTTGTACTTTATTGCAAGTTGCACTTTCTTGCACCAGGTTGCACTTTCTTGCCCCAGGGTGCACATTCTTGCACCAAGTTGCACTTTCTTGCACTAAGTTGCACTTTCTTGCACCAAGTTGTCCTTTCTTGCACTAAGTTAGACTTTCTTGCAACAAGATGCATTTGTTTGCAATAAGTTGCACTATCTAAAATAACCTAACCCAACTTAACCATACACAAACTAACGTAAGCCAACCTTACCTAACCTAACTTAACCTAACATAAACCAAACTAACCTAACCTTTCCCAACCTAACCTAACCCAACATAACCTAATGCATTGTAACCTAACCCAACCTAACCCAACCTAACCTAACCCAACCTAACCTAACCTAACCCAACCTAACCTAACCCAACCTAACCTAACCCAACCTAACCTAACCCAACCTAACCTAACCCAACCTAACCCAACCTAACCTAACCCAACCTAACCTAACCCAACCTAACCTAACCCAACCTAACCTAACCTAACCTAACCTAACCCAACCTAACCCAACCTAACCTAACCCAACCTAACCTAACCCAACCTAACCTAACCCAACCTAACCTAACCCAACATAACCTAACCCAACATAACCTAACCCAACTAAACCTAATTTAAATCCACCTAAATTACCCTAAACACATACCAACTTTACCTAACTTTGCTTGCACAAAGTTGCACATCTTGTATTAAGTGGAACTTTCTTGCTCTGAATTGTTCCTTCTAGCATTAAGTTACACCATTTTGCACTAAGTAGCACCTTCTGGCTTTATGTTGTGCTTTCTTGCTCTAAATTGCAGCTTCTTCACTATGTTGCACTTTATTGCACTAAGCTGCACTGTCTTGCACCAAGTTGCAGCTTCTTACACTAAGTTGCACTTTCTTACCCTATAATACCATTTATTGCACTAAGCTGCACTGTATTGTACTAAATCGCACTTTTTACACTAAGTAACAATTTCTTGTACTCAGTTGCATTTTACTGCAGGAAGTAGCTTTTTTGCACAAAGTTGTCCTTTTGGTACTTTTTGCATGTATTGCCCTTTTTACACGAAGTTACAGTTTTGATACGAGGTTGCAGTTTTTGCACGAATGTGCACTAAGTAATTTCCAGTTTGACTAAGTAGCAATGGTTTGCACACTTAGTTACACTAACTAGCATTAATTTGCATTAACCTCCTTGGACCTGAGGAAATTTTCCTTTTACTTTGTGAACATTTTATATTTCTTAGGTCGAATACAGTTAGAAATACTTACTAAACCTACTAATACAATTATTTACGTACTACATTCTCCAAAACTCGATGTCACCTATAGGATACATTAGGTTTCAAACCTCATACTCACACTTGAAACAGTACTCTTTGAAAAAGATTATTTGAATTACTTACACTTAAATAAAACTCCAAAGCTGGGAGCACTAATAATGTCTACATTGTTTTGTAATTGATATGTACTCTAAAAACATTATGTTGCTATAAGAGTTCCATTTTCTAAGAAATACATCATGCCAAAGTCATCAAATTGAAGGGAGAATGTTCTTATGTGTACAGACATGTCAAAGCACAGTTTTCATATGCTCACGTTAAAATTGTTTATGCTTGTTATCAATTTACTTTTTAATTCGGTTTAAAGTTTTATTTAAAACGCATGATACAGCTTAAAGCAGTTTCGTTTTGACAGCACACAAAGAAACACCTTGCACGTTGAACAGCATTCTCTGGCAGTGTTAGAACTACAGCCTGGAAGACATCTGTTTTTCTGTTTGGATTCAGAAACCTCTGGCAGTTGAAGTAAATGTTTTTTACGGAGAGCATCTGGGGGATGAGGAATTCTAGTTCTTGATCTCTTGGAGACAGAGGAAATATGCTCAAAGTTTGGGTCATCTTCATCTGTGAAAGTCTCTGGTTTAATGTAACTCAGAAACTCTTCATACTTCGTTCGGAAGCTGAGACAGTCGAGAATGTCTCTTTTTGGAGTACCAAGGGCATTTTGGTGTCATCTGTATTCCACCCACCCGGAATCAATAATGAAGTCAAAGAAGTGCATTATCATCCTGACCATTCGTTTCCTGGTCTTCGCTTTGATCCCGTGAAAGCTCATTAGCCTGTCAAACATACCCACACCTCTCATGTTCTTGTTGTACTGGTACACAGAAAATCGAATCATTAAATGAATTGTCGTCTGTTATGTCTTGTTCCAGCGTGTACATTGATCTGTAGGCAACAATCAGTCTTTGTTAGACACCATCACTACAGTCTTGTTATCATACTATTCAGCAATGGAAATTTGAGCATCACTTCTTGCACACTGATCCATTGCTACTCTTCCAGCTTTCTCTAATTCTTGGTCAGTTTTCAATTTAGCGTTTTTTTATTCTAGCTTGCTGCACAGTACATGTACCTGAACATTGTGCTTCTGAGTGCAAGAGATCAAGCAGATGAATGGAAGTGAAGAACCTATTCGTGTAAATTGAAACTCCTGCTGGTATGTTATGTATAAGTCTCATCGCTGCCTTTTCTCCAACTGATAAAATTTAAAAGCATGCTACTTCATAAAATAACCTAAACAATAACAAAAAGAATGTAAGGACCCAATGTCGCCTATAGGATACATCTTACTTTGGTGGCCTAGGAAAGAAACAAAACAAAAAAAAGTTCCAACTAGTAAACTGCAATTGTAATATCAGTAAGTAGCAATAACTATGTAGCAATAACTAGAACTATGTAGTAACAACTTGCATTAAATAGCAATAACTGGCACTAAATAGCAATAACTGGCACTAAATAGCAATAATTTCACAAAGTAGAACCAACCTTCACTACATAGCAAGTAGTGCAAATTATTGCTACCTAGTGTGAGGTGCACTAAGTAGCAGTAATTCGCACTAAGTAGCAATAAATTACACGAAGTAGCAATAATTTGCACTAAGTAGCAATAATTTGCACTAAGTAGCAATAATTTGCACTAAGTAGCAATAATTTGCACTAAGTAGCAATAATTTGCACTAAGTAGCAATAATTTGCACTAAGTAGCAATAATTTGCACTAAGAAGCAATAACTTGCACGAAATAGCACTTTCTTGCACTACGTGTCTGTATCTTCCGCTAAGTTGTACTGCTTGCACCAAGTGTCACTAGATTTCACCCACACTAACCCAATGTAACCTTACCCAAATTAAATTTTCCTTGTCTAATACATCCCTACCTAACTTACTCCAACCTAGTTACCCAAACCAACTTCACCTAACCTTGTTTGCACTTAGTTCCATCAGCTTGCATTATGATGCACTATCTTGAACTAAGTAGCACTAGATTTTATTAAGTTGCGCTATTTTGCTCTAAGTTGCACTAGCTATCACTCAACCTAACCCAGCCTAACTAAACCTAACCAAACCAACTCTAACATAACCCTACCTGACTTAGTGCAAACTAACCTAATCCAAATAATACGAACTTAACCTAATCCAACCTAACCTAACATAACACAAATCAGCTTCACCGAACTATTCTTGCATTGTGTTGTACAAGCTTTTACTAAGTTGCGCCAATTTACACTAGTTTGCACTAAATCGTACTATCTTACACTAAGTTGTACTATCTTTCACTAAGTTGCACTATATTTCACTAAGTTGAAATACCTTGCACTAAGTTGCACTTCCGATTTCTTACGTAAATCTACTTCTCTAAACTATTAATGTGCTACGTTGTTTGTTTCTAGTAATTTCAACTAGTAGTTAGTAACTTGTAACTCATAATTTGTAGCTTGTAATTTGTAATTTATTGCGGAAATGCACCAAGGTCTATATTACAACTTGTACCGTAATACAAACTTTCATGCGCTGCACAATAAGCCTTTATCTTTGGGGCTCCTCGTAGGCTTGCCAACAATGTCAACCCTGTCCAGTCAGACCTTTAGTAAAAATGACGAAAGAAAATTTTTGAGAAAATGGTATGCAAAGAAATTTTTTCTAAAATGGTTCATTGGCGTATGACACTGTAGTTTTTTCATTGTCGTTTCCAAGTTTCAGTACTAAACAACAAAAAATCCTAACATGCGACCGGAACCCAGTCTCCCCACCTCCAGATATCTTACAATCTTCTGCTTATCTTTCCGCTTAAAGTGAATGACCAATTCAAAATCTGTACGTGTTTCACTTATGGTCAAATGTGTGTAACGAAACTTTTCCAGAAATATTATATTTAAACATTTTTTTAAAATTAATTTTGAATAGCGTGCAATATAATTAGGCCTATCTAAATTTGCAAGGTATTCCGACGTACAATTAAATTTTCGTATTTGAAATCCATTCACACGTTTTCAAGTTATTGATGGAATAAATTTCATTCCTCAAAATGCTGCCATCATGTGCCAGAGAATCTCATTAGACGTGCGGGACTTTTAACCTAAAGGAAAACATGTGGGGTAGTTGTCAAATTGTAGCGTAATGAAATGAGATTGTTATGTAATAAATACGGCAGTGGCCGGAAGTTACTGTCTTCGCGGGGCGGGGCCATATTTTGGAAGCTGGCTCCTGATTGGCCCAGCAGAACCAATGTCTGCAGTGCAAGTGGCGGTGATGTTGGTGCCAAATAGAGGCAAGGCTAGGTTTATTAACGGTTTAGGACAGACGTTTGTGGGCCACGCAAGACGGAGCACTGGGGTGCTGCCGCCGTACGTCGTCGGTTCAGACATCGGGACCCCTTTTCGAAAGATATCGTTGAGCCGCGAAGGGCGGCAGGCCGGGTTGACATCGCCTGTTATGTCCAGTTTATGTGTCGGGACGTTATTTAGAATATTGCGAGACATCATTAGTTAGTTGGCAGGTAGCTGGTGATGCCTTCGCCTACGTAATCTTCGACATAATTCAAATGTACTGTAACACATTGGGGCTAGGTATGTTTAGGAATGGAGGTCTTTTATAAAAGAAAGGAAATTAACAAAGATAACCTAGTTTATTTACAACTATCTATACAACAACAAATACCTATGTCTATAATGATTAATCACAATAGATGTCAAACAAAACAAATAACTACTATTTACATACAGGTTATGAAATCTAAATAATAAATCTACATAAGTTCCCTGAACATGGAAAATATATCTAATCACTCACAATGATGGACCCAATGAACGATTACCGATGAACCTTTTTTGGTCCAGAAACACCTTCTTCCCAGCACTTGCCGCGTTCCAACTTGCCGGACACCCTCGAACAGTTATCACTTTCACTCGCACCAGACACCTGTCAGCCAAAAACTCTCTCGCCTCTGCCGCAGCTCTCTTTTATATACTCACCCCAGAGTCTCGAATTTTCTCGGTAAGACTTTAATCTCCAATCTCCTGGAAAGGTGTCGCATCAGTGTCAAGCACCATCCCGCAAGATAGAGCATGAACAGGAATACTCTAGACCACGATATTTTCTTCTGCTACCCGATACTGGGTGCAGGTGGTCGCCACCGCACACGGGCGGCACAATGTACGCCGAACATATTTGTTATTTCCGCCGGTATATCAACTTACACTGCTCTCCGATTATTGCGGCTTGCAGGCGGTTATTGTGGCATCACTCAAGGTAATACAATCCGTACAGCTCACAAGGAGGTATTTTAGCTCTTCCGTCACTGTATCGTATTACACAGCTCAACCAGATAATCGCGACTCGCAACAATACATACGGGCCGCAGTGGTCGAGGGGTCAGACCTCTCGCCTCCCGCCAAGGCGATCCGGGTTCGATTCCCGGCGGGGACGGTATCCGGATTTCGCATGTGGGAATCGTGCCGGACGATGCAGTTGTTCTCGAGGATCTCCCGTTTCTCCCGCCCTTTCATTCCAGCGCCGCCGCTCCATACTCACCTCATGTCACCCCTCACCTGCGCTGAAGATCTCGATGTTAAGCGCTGACCAAAATCTCTCATTCTTTCAAACATACATATTACTGTGTCTAGCGGGCATATAGTCATTAATTGCAATACCGACATACCTACTAGAATAACGGTCGTGCAAGGAGAGGACAGTATTGTCATGCTACCCGGGAAATCGGAAATTACCGTCTTTATAACCCCACGGTAACACTTAAACTTCAATTATTATCAATAGCAGCACTTCGCAAATTGTTTGCTGCATGTTTGCTGCTGTATAACTTCAATGGGACAGTAATTTTATTTCACAAGTTTCTAATAGTTATTATCAAAAAGGCCTACCTTAAATAAGAGCTGTTTTTTATGGATATATCTGCTCTCTTCTGCATTTTTGCTCAGACATTGCTTATTTTAGGCCCGTTTCTAAATAATTCAATAAACTCAGTTAACAGTTGGACACATATATAATTGCATACACTCACAAATTTTCCGTTTGCGGATTCTGTTTTGGTTAAAGAGAACGAACGCTAGTAAATAAAATATTTGAGGATGCTCCTCGCTAAAATACACTGATATATCTTGCGCCGTTATTTACCTGAGTTTACGTCTTGTGACATAATATTATCACGCTGCAAAACTTATTCAATCGGCCTGAGGGTTTCCTTAGAAAATCATCAATAAAATCAACTGTATACTTGAAGTCATTTTTAAATTAACAAGTGATATTTGTACCAATTTTTGTATAAGAGATTTGCAAAAAAAATTCCGTAGAATAGTTAACTCGGTAGATAGTGGAACAATGGCCAAAAATACCTAATTCTAGTGGGGAGAAAATTCACCCTCGTCGGTACTTACGACATAGTTGTTAAAGGGTCGTACAATCCTCTCACCTCACCTCATGGGGAGGGGGATAAATAATCAACTCTCCTGTTAAGGTATTTTGCGACGCAAGGCGCATTCATAGGTTGTAGCAATAGAAGGGGAAATATGTACAGTACACTTGGTACAAGAGATGGACGATTTCATGATAAACTGGACGCATTAAATGCTCGGACAATCGCTTGTCTCTGATGCTGGTTCAAAATTATTTGTTCCGCCGCACATGTTCATCCCAAACATATGAATTATACATTCTTGCCGTCCGAGGAAGAGGAAGAATTGAATAAAAAGGGAGTCGCTTTCGTGTTGAGCGACAGGAATATAGTCGTTTGATGGTCGATAACTCTGTGGTTTTATTACCCCTGCGTGGTTTGTCTAGTGGAAGCTTTTCAAACCAAACACACTTCTCTCTTTTACTTCTGGCTTTATTTCTCTAGTGGTTTCATTTCACTCGGTCAGGCATGTTAGGGGGCGGGGTAGCAGGAGGAGACTGTTTTTCTGGTCAATAGAAAACACGTGTGGTAGTGATGGCTGTGATCGGAGGTAAATGAATATTTGTAGCTATCTGGTTGTCAAACATAAAAATTTTACTCATTTCAATCGCTGTGTTTTCATATGCCCTAGAATATGTTATTATTTAAACGGGGTAACCTTGTCTATTTGATAGGTTTCAGTGCAGTCCTTGTGGTCTCAAAGAAGTTTTATTCCTTAGCTGGGCATTTCATTTGACAGAGCCAATAAGTGCTCTGGCATACCACTGCCACAGAATATTTAGGAATACAGAACTGTAACAACCAGTAGGACAGCAAACTCACTCACACTCGCCAGTAAAATGGCTTCGCTTGCCAGCAATATGGCGGAGACGCCTACCGCCAATCAGCGAGAGGTTGCTGCTCTGTGTCCCTGCAAGTTTTAGTCCCGAAGGCCAGCACACCCTACTTCCACCCGCATTGAAACTGTACTCGGACGTGTGAATCAATGCACGGCACATATCCTCTTCTTTTCTTGCGACTCCTATTGAAGATTTTGTGCCTGTGCTAGCATAATTACTAAACACGGCTTTCTGCCGGTAATCCATTTAAAACTTGCCCTCCTCGCCAGTCAGTGTTCGCCCAGACCCAGTTTTAATTAGGCCTTTACCCAGGCGGCACCTTATGGGTCATCGGAACCTAATCTTTCTAGCATCTTTACTGCATTTTACTCCTGCTCCATTTGTCTGAGCCTTTGGTCGAAATCTTCGAGTCGTTTCCCAATCTTTGTAGCAAAGCTGTTCCACTTCTCAAAAATGTCTCTGTTTGCCAGTATAGATTTCAGGTCTATATTAACAATCCAGTAGTCTTGTAGTTGTGCCTTGAATTCCTCTCTGATGTCTTCGGTCTTGGGACATTCCAATACTACATGCTCCATCGTGTCGTCTGTCCCACAAACATCACACAAAGGCGAATCCACCAATTTCATGCTGTACAACTTAGCCTTGAAGTTGCCATGTCCTGTCATGAGTTGTGCACTGTAGTGGTTTACTGTTACCCAGTTTCGCTTCATCCTGTCTTCCACTTCAGGAAAAAGCTTGAATGTAATTCTCCCCTTTTCTGAAGTTTCCCAAGTTGACTGCCACCTTAGCAAGGCTTGTTCTCTAGTCATTTTCTTATCTAATGATGATGTCGTTCTTCTTTGCCGCCGGCGTTGTTCGGCCAATAATCCTATTTATCTGGCTAGCAGATCCACAGGCAACACTCCAGCCAGGACAGGTAACGCATCATTCATTGTTGAGGCATATGCCTTTGTGATACTTAACAGTGCCGACCTCTGAGCACTGATGAGCTTCCTTCTCGCTGCCACCAACTCTGCTCTGTGATACCATATGACTGAGCCATAGGCGATAATGCCCTCAAAGACACTATGATAGATTTTCTTTAATGTCCTGAAGTTTAAGCCCCATTCTGTAGTTCCAATGGATCTTAGACGACTCAAAGTCACAACAGCTTTCTTACAATCAGTATGCGGCAGGAAGCTCATCTTATCATCCAGGATGACTCACAAGTACTTGTGCTAAGATACACGTTGGACAGGCCCTCCTGCAAATTGCACAACTGTAGACCGTTTAAGTTTGCCCTTTAGTAGCATACACTTGGTCTTCTGTGTAGAAAAGGTTAATTTCACTCTGCTTGCCCAGTCTTCAACACGGGGTAGAATCTCTGCCGTTTTTCTCTCTAATGTTGCTCTGGACCCACCTGAGACGAGTATGAGCCCATCGTCTGCGTATCCCAGCACAGTGCAACCATCTGGCATTTCA
>PNEQ01053507.1:6363-18191 GCA_003012365.1 Medauroidea extradentata
TATATATATATATATATATATATATATATATATATATATATATATATATATATATATATATATATACATATATATATACATATATATATATAATTCTGAATAATTTAAGATTTCGTATAAATTTTATGTACCTTTCCTATTACAAAATGGGACTATGTGTGTGTGTGTGTGTATTTAATGAATTCTGAACAATTTAAGCCTTCGTGTCAATTTTATGTACTCACTTCCTGATAGGAAATGGGGGAAATGTAATGAAGAAGAGTCAAAGCTTAACACGTTGTATGTATACTGTTAAACGTTCTTTTATAACTAGTGTCACCACTTTGAATTTTGTGTATTTAGAACGTTACGTGCTGATGGCGCTTGGGTACAGCTAAATCTTCCTTTCTTACCACTCGCCTCCTCATCTCCTATAAACATGAGGCAGTCCACTGGAGCTACTTCTGAACTCAAGTACTCTTCTAAAGCTGGTGTTGTTCTTAGCGTATGAGGCTCAATTTGCGTTTACAGAGGGTATCTGAGAATAATTATGGCTGGAACTACAGTTATTTATATAATAAAGGCTCGCGAATATTAAAAATGAAACCAGTGCTTCATCAGTGTATGTTGAAGAAGTAAAGCTTTTTATTTGGAACCACATGAAGGTTTTACTGAAAATTCTAACGACTATAACGTCCAACCTGTAATAAAACACCTCGTGTGAGATGACTTCGTAAGAGGGATGTTTTGATGTTGGCAGGATTCGAAGCTGGGCACGATGGTTGCCGTCGAGCTGCTCGCCAACGAGATATTTCTCAGCAACTACCTGTTCTTCTTCTTGGTGGCGGTCACTACCTGCTTGTTCGTCTACTACTACTGGGAGAAGACCAGGCAGATGGCGAAACTCGGCAATCTTCTCCCTGGACCGGAGACTGTGCCACTTCTAGGAAATCTTCCCATGTTGTTCAACGTGAAGTCGCCTCAGGGTAACCAATGACCTTTCATATATATTACACAAGTCACAAGATTTGCACTGAGAGATTGACTCATTGCAGGTAACCACACATATCGAATGTTCCCGGTTCAGTGAGCACATGTCTGAAAACCGTTTGATAAGAAAAATAAATTTAAAAAAAGTACAAAAAATTAAAACAAAATTAATAGTTGCACGTTTCATAAATATGTTGGCTGCCACATTGTGCAAACGTAGGTGTGCACGGAGAAAAGGTTTGGTTCAGTCAACCATGCATACGTTTGTGTATGGCGAAACAAGTATGTATTTGATCCAACAAAATCTTTGCTACTTTAGCAATATATGAAATGTGTCAAATATTGGTTATAATTGATTAAACCCTCTTGTTAAAGGGACTTAACCTGAGTGGCAAGCAAATATTTGGTTGATTCAAATTTCACACGCTTGATCGCCATATACAAACAAGTACATGGTTGAATGTGCTTTCTTGCACCAAACATTTTCTTTACATAAACTGTTCATTTATTTGGTAAATTACCAATAGCTTCATTATTATTTTTGTAAATACATTTACAAAATTTGTTTTCGCTACTGTGTGGACTATTCTAATTTTATATAATGGAGCTCTACAAAAGAATGTTATTGTGGATCTATTCTCGAGAAAATCAAACAAATTATCTAAGAATATAACTTATTCAAAGGGGAATGTCAGGCTACATTTTGTATAAAAGCATACTTAAGTTGATTAGTGACACTCCGTAAGATGTGCCCATATTGTAAGCCAATATATTTTTATTTGAACTGTGTTGAACGCTGTTTGTGCAGTTATCACTCCACTTTGGTACGAAGGAGCTGTGGTTTTATGAACCGTTTAGTTCGTGAAGAGTTTTTGGTCAGTACTTAACATCTAGGTCTTTAACACTAGTGACGGGTGACACGATGTGAGTATGGAGCAGCACCGTAATGAAAGGGACGGGTGAAAAGGGAGATCCCTGACAAAACCCTCTGACAAGCGGCATCACCCGGCACGAGAATGGAACCCGGATCGATTTGGTGGGAGGCGAGTTCTGTAGCCACTGCGCCAACCGCACGTCCTATGGTCGGTTGAGAAAAAGGGTTATGGAAGTGAAACAATGTAACATTCACAGAAGGCGTTATTGCTGGTTGCGGCGATCAATTTACAAATTTGGGCTCGTTACTGCGCTGAACTATTTTCCTCTCTTCAGTAACGGTGATGGTGTGCAATGGAAATAGCCAAACTAAAAATAAATATCGTGTGAATGTATTCACAAAACCGGTCAAAAAGTCCGATAAAGCGTATCATCGTATGCAGAAAACCCTTACTTTGGCACTGCTGTAAGTTCGATGTATTCAATATTCTTTGCTGGTATCCAGTTCAAGGAACCTTTATCGGTCCGAATATCGCCAAGTTATTCCAGCAAATTTGTTAACATGCTGTAGGAAGAGCGCTAAATATTTTTTACGTTATTTCTCATGCTGCTTAAGTGCCTTTTCCGTAATGAAGGCACTCCTCGTTCTCCATGCTCTAAGAAATTCAGGAGTTTCATTATATATATATATATATATATATATATATATATATATATATATATATATATAAACAATTTTCGCGATTGCAAAATAATTTCATAGCAAAATTATAACTACATTTTAAAATATTTTCATAAAATTGACGACGAAATATCACCGTGTTACTCTGAAGGAAAAAAAAACACTGAAATTATATGATCCGCATTAATTTAATGTAAGTTATAAATGTTATTAGCATTTGCACTTAACAACATTTTCATGCATTCACCATTGTCCACATATTTGAATAACTCATGAGACATTGGCAGGGAAATTTTTTAATCATTAAAAAATTTCTTGGATTCCAAAGATTACGTTTATCACTTTAGATGAGCATAGTAATTTAACGAATTTTATGAACGCTATACATTTGATTAATACATTGCTGACCAAAAACTACAATATTTGAAAACAATTGTGTGAAAACAGAAGGTATAGAGCCTACAACGCGTTTTGCACGACAGGAAATGTATGACTCATGAGCCACTAGCTGTGACCCAAAGTCTGTTTCTTTTCTTTATGTACTTTAATCAATATAATTTGAGAGGCACAGCTTGTTATAGTGGCAGGCAATAAACTGATGCTCCCATTATAAAATAAAACAAATTCACGAAGAAAATATTACAACATATACACGGATTAAGCCGGGTTAATCATATTTTCCCAAAGATGCTGAGGGACCGCGGTGGTACAGTGGGCACATAACTTACTTCCTACCACAGGAATACGGGTACGGTTCGCGTTAAGGTCACAATTGAGTTTTGCGTGTGGAAAACGTGGCAAATTTTGTCAGTGACCGACGGTTATTTTCGGGCTACTCTCGTTTTCCCATCCTTTGCACTCTACACTCACCTCAAATCACGTTCACCAACAAAAAAGATCTTGATTTTGAGACCATACAACTATTCACTTCCCACTAAACATACTAATTCTCTTTAAAATATTTAGAATGCAGATTTCTTTAGGAAATAAACCTGATTCAAAATATTGGCTCATAGTACACATAATATACGACTCGAGGTGTTTTAAACGCCATCACGTAAATTCTAAACAACGTACTGTAAGCTATGTACACTCTAAGCATTATACTATGTCATTGACTTCAACAACCCGTTAAAAAATATTTGCTTATTTATTAACCTGCTCCCCGGAAGAAATATTGGCTTATCAAATCACTTCTGGTGTGTGTTTGTGTCTGTGCTGTGTGTGTGTGTGTGTTTTCCCTTAAAATGTTTGAATTTTAAACAAATGTCATCAATTCAGTACACATAACCTAATACTTAGTTTTTAAATGTTTTGCTCATGTCTAATTCTTCTTTCAAAATGTTTTATAAGCAATAAAACTTATGTGTTTTCAGTTTCGATTTCTTTTTAGTTGTTCTTTTACATTTACAACTTCCATTCAATAACCAAAAACTCTTTTGTTTTACCTCCTTGTTCATAGAGTTTAAAGTTACATAGAATTCAGTACTTCCCAAACATCTCCCCCCTTAAAAATCAAGTCTCACAGGTGGTTTGATAATGTGGCCATATCGAGAAGATTTTAAGTTATTTATAGGTGATTTTGGTGAAGACGTCACTTCAGTGATCTTAGATGCTTGAATTGTAGAGTCAGAAGGCTCCGCTGAAGAGACCGAGTGTTCCTCTGGAACAAATAGCGATACTGAGTGCTCAAATGGATATTGGTAGGCTTCATCTTCTCGATGGGATACTGGTTAAGGTGAAACCGGTTTCTTCTTAATCTTCTACCTCCCGTGTCAACAATGTAGGAGCGTGGTTCTGTCGAGAGTCTGATGATAATGCCTGGCCGTCTAACATCTTTTACCTAAACTGAATCCCCAGACTTTAAGGGCTGAAGTGGACTAACTCTATGATGACGATAATAATTTCTTTTGTATTGCTGCCTGTAGTTCTTCTCTTTTTGATGAAGGAGTGTATTATTCGGCTTCTCATCTAAATTGTTTGGCATCATTGGCATAATTTCCCTCAGACGTCTTCCGAATAAGAGTTGTGCTGGACTATACCCATTCGAAATAGGTTTGTTGCGATATGATAGTAAGGCCAAGTATGGGTCCTCTTTGTTTTTCTTTAACAAACTCTTGGCTATTTTGACTGCTGCTTCCGCTGTTACATTACTTTGATGAAAATGGGGGCTGCTCCTGGTTACATGAAACCCATATTTTTAGAGAAGTTCAGAAATTCAGCATTTTCTGACACATTAAATTGAGTTCCGCTGTCTGATCTAACTTTTAATGGAATTCCAAAGTGTCTGAAAGTAGATTTACACTTATCGATTATATCTTCTGAATTCAGTCTCTGAAGTGGGTAAATGTCGAAATATCTTGAAAACAGTCTGTTATTACAATAAACCATTTGCCTTCATATTTGAACAAATCCAAGGCAGCTGATTCCCATGGTCTGTTCGGCATAGTACTAGGGAGAAGAGGTTCATGCATATTATGTCTGTTTTCCGAACAAATTTTGTACTGGTTAACCATCGTGGCGATATCTGACGACAATCCAGGCCACCGAAGACATTGCTGTGCTCGCAGTCTGCATTTGGTGATTCCCATGTGTCCTAAATGTATTCGGTGAAGCATATCTTCACGAAGAAATCTTGGGATTAAAATTCTCGTTCCTCTGAGAACTATCCCTTCTGAAATGAAAATTCATCCTTAACAGGAAAGTATGCTAATAATTTAGATGGTAATTTTTCCTTTTCAGGCCACCCTTGTCTAACGAAGGTAGAGATCTCTCTACATTCTGGGTCATTTTGTTGATGTTCGCATATTTCTTTGATTTTATCATATGATACATTTCTAGTTTGAACAATGTAATGCACATACGCATCTAACTCTTCATCTAAATCGTAAATTTCAGTTTCATTCAAGGGACTCCTAGACAAACAATCTTCAACAGAAAGATGTGGCCCCGGTGTATAGATCATTTTGTATGAATAACGCATCATTCTTAAGCGAAGACGTTGTAGGCGTGGTGATAGATCTAATTCTTTGGTTGTGAATATTTTCAACAATGGCTTATGGTCAGTTTCGATAATTATTTATTTCCCAAGAACATATTCTTTCAACTTGTCACAGCTCCACGTAATGACAAGTCCCTCTCGTTCGATGTTTGAGTAGTGTTTTTTCTGTCTCTGTTAGTGTACGTGATATGTATGGGACAGATTGCCATGTTTCATTAGTTTTTTGTAATAGAACTGCACCCAAGCCATTGGAAGATGCATCAGCTGATATCATGGTGGGTAGCCTATGATCATAAAATGCTAATACTGGAGCATTACATAGAATGTCTTTGAGCTGATCAAAAGATTTCTGTTGGTGTGTCCCCCAACACCATTCGTTTTTTAAGTTCGAAAGATCGTCTATGGGTTTCAAAATTGCACTATTGTTAGGAATGTAATTTCCCAGAAAATTTACTAACCCAAGGAAACGCTTTACTCCTTTTTTATCTGTAGGAGGTTCTAGTTCCATTACTGCTTTAACTTTTGCTTCATCCACTCTTATTCCATATTGAGAAATTGTACGACCCAGAAATTTGACAGATTCCTGTGAAAAAAATTGTTTTCTCTTTATTAAGAGTGATACCAGCATTTTGAAATTTTTTTTATGAACTTCTTCCAATATTTTGTCATGCTCACCCTGGTTGCTGCCCCAAACTAGTGTATCATCTAGATAATTAATTGCATTTTTTTGTCCTCTGAGTATTTTAGAAATACGATATTGGAACTCATCAGGAGCAGATGTTATACCAAATGGAAGAACTTTGAATCGGAATCGTCCAAAAGGTGTCAGGAAAGTTGTCAAGTCTTGAAATACTTCTTCCAATGGGACTTGCCAAAATCCATGATTGGCATCCAATTTGGAAAACACTTTGCCCATAGATAGCTGAGCTAAAGTATAATCAATTGATGGTAATGGGTGAACTGGTCGTCTCACAGACTCGTTATGTTTGGAAAGATCTACACAGATTCGAATATCTCCATTCTTTTTAGGTACAATCACCATAGGTGAGCACCACTCTGTTGGATGGTGAACAGGTTCAATGACACCCAATCTATCAACAATTTACTCAATCATTTCTTTGGTTTTTTCTAAATATGGAAGTGGGATTTTACGAGGTGTAAATATTGCATATGGTTTTGCACCGTCTTTCAATTCAATCTCATATTTTAAGAAGTGGTATACTGCACGAATCAGATACGTAAAATGTTTCAACACAGTCTATCTTTTTGTAACTGATTCTAGTCTGAACTATGTCCTTAACTGAAAGAGGTTTTCCATCAGCACAAACCAAGTTCTTGCTAGTTATCTGGAGTGGGAGTTTCCTGTCTAGTTTAATGTCTGCTGGTAAAATAGATACGTCAGCCCCTGTGTCAATTTTTAATAAAATTTTAGATGCCCCAATTTGAACAGGAATTTTCCATGGATCATGTAATGTACCCTTTGCTTGAACCTTGTCAATAGAAGTTATATCGAGTTCGGCTGTTTGTCGGTTCAATTCCTCCGAGTTGCGAAGAGTGGTAATAGCTAATTGTAATGTTAAATTTAGGTCTAACTGCAGGCGATTACTAAGTGTTTCATCTCTCATACCAATGATAACAAGCATGAGTATCATCTCTTCCTCCAAGACACCCCATTCGCAAGTCCGAGAGAGATTATAAAAATCAGTGATAAAGGTTTCTGCAGTTTCCATTGGATTCTTTTTTTTTCCTTAAAAATCTGGCCCGTTCATAAATTATATTTTTGCGAGGAGTAAAATAATCATCAAAACACTTAAGGACAACATCATAATTTTCTTTGTCCTTATCGTGAAAAGAGAATGATTCTAAAATTTCCTCCGTTTTTTCTCCCATAAGAACATCTATTTGTGTCTTACCTGGATTATTCTTCAAATTACTAAATGTACGATATCTCTCAAACCTTTTTTTTTTTTCAAGTAGACCATTCATTAGGCTTGAAAGAGAACTGTTCAGGAGTCTTAACACTTATAGTTAAAGATTTTTCAGTTCTGTTCTCCGAATCGTTCATTTCAATACTGAATTTCGACTGCGCAATGTTTTATAAGCAATAAAACCTATGTGTTTTCAGTTTCGATTTCTTTTTAGTTGTTCTTTTACATTTACAACTTCCATTCAACAACCAAAAGTTCTTTTGTTTTACCTCCTTGTTCATAGAGTTAAAACTTACATAGAATTCAGTACTTCCCAAACAAAATGGCCATCAACTAAACGTTTTCTGGTCAAAGTCATGGGTCGGGTACTATTTAATCGATCGAACCAAACTGTATGTCATGATAGCATTAAATAGGGGTTAGGGTATTTTTGTAGATCCCTCATTTTAGGAGAAAGCATGAAATTAATATACAAAAATTTTATGTCATATTTCGATAACTTCTGCACCAATTGCATACATATTAAATATTTTGCCTTCACATCGCCAGGACTTTATTTGTAGTTTAGTTTATAGCGTAGTTAGCATTTTGTTATGAAGCTTGTAATAAATTAAAAAAAAGTCCTGTGTCAGGTACCACTGGACTGATTGTAACAAAAATTGTATATTTGCAAAGATAATCTTCCAACCTCTGATTTTAGTAGAATTTATTGATGTCGAACAGCCATTTTGGAAAATAGCACAACAGTATTTGTAAGGTTATTATGTCGTTTTTCGAAAATTATTGATAGAGTGTTATCTTTGGGTTAATTTACACCAAAATTGAGAAAAGTAGGCTCAGTAGTTATGTTGATAGCAACTTGTTTTTTGAAATGTCTCATTACACCGCATTACATGCTTTCCTCGCAACATTGTGTTTTAAGTACTGTGAAGCTATGACATAATAAACACTTTTTTATTTCAGAGGCCATGCTCAAGCTGATAGAAATATGTAAACCATACCATTCTTTTGGCATTGGAAGAGGTTGGCTCGGCCCGAAGCTCTTCGTCTTCCTAGGAAACCCTGATGATATAGAGGTGAGTAGCGTGTTCCGTAAAAGGTCACTTCTACGTCCTCGTCATTTCACCGAACGTTTCCCATACGCTTCCCCTTATTCCCTCCACGAACCACTCTGCACACCTTCTCTAAAAATGTTCTGTTAACTGCTGAGGTCGTAGAACTCCCCTATACTTCTTACCCTCTACAAAACAATACGCACCGCCTGTTGGCATCCCTTTACCCTGTCCATAAACCACAAGCAACGTATATTGGTGCTTATGTATCGTTCCTCCCATTGGCTACCACGAAATGTGACGAGTTCGTACACCGGACATAAAGCCGAAACCCTATTGGCCATAGCATCCAACATTCGTCACCGCCACGCATGACCCCAAGTGTAGTGGGGAGAGGAAAATATGTTCTGTCAACTGACGAGGTCGTAGAGCTGAATTAGCTCCGCGTGTTCGACATTCACCACACAAAATTAGGATGTGCGACATTCAAAGAGAGAAGAAGGTATTTTAAGCACTTCCACTTCAAAAGGAGTGGATGGTTTGGATTTATCGGTACCGAAACAGCCCTGCTGTAAACTTGTAGCCAAATGTTAGCTTCCAAAGTACTCCTACTCTACATTACAATCGTATATCAGTTACGTGATTTAATGTCAGTAGTGATACGTAGAACACCTGTTCCTTACCTTCACTATCCCTCGACCCTCGGGTTGTATCTGTCGGGTCTTTACTGCAGATTTCCTAAATGTCAGTTACCACTCAAGCGTGTGAAAACAAATGCCACATCAGTGTTACACAAGCAGTGCAGCACTGTGTTATTCTACACACCGTAACGGTTTTTTTTGCAGTTAACATTTTTGCTATTTAATATGAACACTCTTTCACATTTAAAACTAAAACTCTACCTTGAAACAATTTATTTTAATGGTGTGTGTTTAATACTGGAAGAATTAACGGCACGTGTTAACAAACAACACATTTTAACGTAAATCACCATTTGTGCTGTCGCGGACATGCAAATGCTTTGTGTGACGTTGGAACTTAATTGAGCAGCTTAACGAACATAATAAAATACTCATATTGTTTCACTTGCACACTTATCTTTTTTTTCTTTTCCAAAAAACACGCAAAGTGTTGGTTACGGTAATGCGAGCTATTTAATAGGGCGCGGTACATAATTCAACGCTTAAAGCATTAATCTATAACTGTAGGTTTCTTGAAGCCAATTTGCGAAAATTAAACGATAGCAATCCTGGACAATAGTTTTAGCCAACATTTAAAACAAAATTGTTTCTAGTGTTACGAATTTCTGAGACAATATCTGACGCCGGAACCTCGTGCATTTAACTGCGACGCAAGAGATCAGACGTAACGAATTAGTAATTCTGGATAAATATTTGCTCATAAAGTTGGCAAATACTATTATCTAGGATTGTCATAGAGTATTTTATCCATATTGGCTTCGAAAAAAGCGTGGAATCAATTGGTGTTTTCAGCGTTTATTTATCTACCACGCACTCTTTAAATTATCGTACGTGATATTTACTGTGAATGTCAACCATCCACGGCGCGGCGCTGCGGAATAAACCAGACACTCATGCACGCAGTGTTGCCTACACGCTAGGCTCTGTTTCACCATGCCAATACTTGACGTGCGTTTTGCACGAAAACTATGCGTCCTAGACAGTCTCTACAAGAGGACCCTTTTTATTACTAAGGTCACATTTTCCAATAATTTACTCTTAAGTGTTGGATTATCCTGACGCTAAAAAAGTTGTCACCAATTTAACGGAGACCACTCTTTTTTATTTTCGTGGGGGAAGAAGGTATCAACTAGCGTTTACTGTTGGTTTGTCGGCCTTATTGTCTTGAAGTAATATCCTGAGTTTGTCAGTTTACGTCAATCACTGTGTGGTTTGTGGGGCAATCAAAGTTTTAAAATTTTATTTTTAAAGGTGAATTACTCATTTAATATCACGGTTACGTACAAAGTGTCTTGCATATTTCCTACTTCATTTTTCACAAGGAATCACCTGCCGGAGTTTGCCGGTATTTTTTGTGAACACTCTGTATAAAATAAAACCCTGACTGATTATCAAACTGCAACCCAAACCACTAAACATAGAATCGTGAAATTTTTTGCGTGGGCTCCCCGCAGGTGATAGACGAGCACTAAGAAAGGGTTTTTCGAAATTCGACCTCGAATGGAGTGAAAAGGGGTGAAATGTATTTCCCAAGAAACGTCGGTATAACTCGAACTCGACGGCCTATCATTGTGATATTTACTTTAATAGGACACACATAAAAATGCATATGATCAAATTTAAGGGTTGTTCATAATTCAACATTTAAGGGGGCAAAATACCTTAAATGTGTTTCCGATTAACAATCGATATCCACCGAATCCTTCGGGATAGAGAGTTAGTATTCACTTCAAAATGTTGCTTATGTAAATACCCGAAAATAATTTTAGGATTTTTTAAAATTTAACTCTCAAGAAGTAAAAGGGAACAAAATGCTATTTTTTATTAATCGTCTATATAACTGAAACACAATTGATTATCGTCGTGATTTTTACTTCATTGGTTACGTATACAAATATCTGTGACAGGATTCCAAGACGTTTCGAAATTATTTAATTTATAGGGTGAAAATGCGTGAAGTGTGTTTCCGATTATTCCTCCATATCTATCGAACCAATCGAGATATCTAACTGCTCATTGCTTTAGATTATTGTTTTTGTAAATATCCCAAATATCATTCAATTATACTTTCCGAATTCGGCCCCAAAGAGGCAAAAAAAAAGTGTAAATTGTGTTTTCTATTCACAAATGATATATATCGACCCCATTAATTTTTATATAGCGACGTGATTTTTGTTTTAGATTAATGCTTACTTAAACACCTGAAAAGTTATTTAACGAATTTTCGGAATTCACCACCTACGGAGGTGAAAAGTGATTAAATGTGTTTTTAATTAATCATCGATATATCGTGAACTCAACTGGCTATTGTGGTGTTTTTCACGTCCAAGAGACACCAATTAAGTAGTCTAAAACGTGACACAAGGGTTTTTCGAAATCCAATCTCTTAGGAGTTGAAAAGACCTGGAATGTGTTTAAGATAAATACTGTAACATAGCAATTGATTATTTGTATATATCCGCATGATTTGTTTATGTTTAGGAATATTGACGTTTGTTTGTCTATGTATACTTAAGTATCTTTGGCCGTAGACACCTCGAGCCGTGTTATTTTATTACGTGTTCCTGGTTTTGTAATTTATATTGTAATAGAATTTATCAGTGGTAATGGTCTCCAGGTTTC
>PNEQ01053508.1:0-18090 GCA_003012365.1 Medauroidea extradentata
CCCTCGATAACTCGGACCTCGATGTCCCGGACTTCGGATAACTCGGACAGAATTTCAAAAAACAAAATTAATTTTAATTAAATTATTTTTTGGTCAAAAATCATAAGAAAATTGTGTCCGCCTTATTTAAAAACAGTATTAAGCTTTAAAAGCAGTTGCTCATCGCTACGTAGCCTTTAATAATCCCACCGTAAAATATCTGGCAAGTTCCGTGTGGTTAAATGTTGCTAGCGAGGCGCGCGAGTAGAGATGCAACTCAGCAAGCGCGCGAGTGGAGACGCAACTCAGCAGGCAGACCTCCCTTCTTTATTTTTCCTCCCTCTTCACAGCGCAAACCATACACGTACGTGCATCATAAATAAACATTTCAGTATGATGCTGGTGATTTGTACGGTAACTACACGTCACAATAGCACCTAAAGGGGAATTTATTTTGTTTTGATATGTGCAATAAATTCAAGATAGCAAAATAATTTGTTCCGGACATTAATAAAAAAAAATTAAAGCCATTGGTTTGCATTGCAATGTAGGCAAGGTGGTGAGAGGGTTTTACTGCCTTTTAGCGACGTCTTACAAGCCGATGAGGATGAAGTGAGGTGAAAGAACAACACAACATCCATGCCCAAGCAAGGAATCGAACCCAGAGCCTCTCGCACAGTAAACTGGCGGCTAACCCACTACGCTAGAGGCCGGTGCGATATCGAAAAAAAACAGGGCTTAATATATTATCAAAAAGGGGAGGGGGCAGAAAAAGGCTTTTGCCCCGGGTCGCACATTCTAGAGGGCCTCGTTTTTGAAAAAGTTAAATGGTTGAAATGAATGGGATTGTATTGAGTTCCCGTTAATGTTGATGGTATCTGCGAAATTGATTTTAAGTGTAAAGAGTGTGTAAAGACGTCACTGATCTATGACGACGCAGCCAAGATAAGATAGTATGAAGGGAGGCCTACAAGCGCACATTATCACTTCAACCACGGCCGTAACTTCAACTAAATAAAAAAAAAGGAGGAAAGGTTGATTGAGATTTACGCTGCTCCTGGCCTCGTATTCTAACAAAGAGACCCTGGGAAAAAAAAAAAAAAAAAAAAAAAAAACAATTTCTCGTAGGAAACTAGCAGCTGGCTGCAGACACTTGTGACATGCTGATGTAGAGCAATCTTTCACGTAAACATCTCGTGAGTTGCGTGTGGTCATGTGCGGTGTTTTTATTGCTGTTGAGACTGTACCGGTTGATCTTGACTACTTCCGCTCGTGCTCTACCACCCTAGCTTATCTCACACACACACACGCGCACGCACAGACTGTCGTCATCCAGACGAGAGAAGGGGTGAGAACTTTTATGTGTTCGAAGGGTGCCTTGGTGCCATCTTCTAGCACAGATAAAAAAGATCAGACAGAAGTAGCATAAAAAATAAATAAAAAAGAATCTGCCAGCCCAGGTTGTTTGACATTCTTTCTTTTATAGTTCTCCCGTTACAGTGATAATTTCCCCACTACCCCCTCCTGTAAATTGATACGTACAAAGCAGTACATATTGCCGATTGCCGCTTCTTTTGCTTGTAGAAATGATAGCGTACTGGTTTCCTCACGTTTCTTGTGATTAATGACTGATTACTCCTCCTCCTCGGACGCCCCTCGATAACACGGACAAATCGTAACTCGGACAGCTTCTTCCCCCTTTTAGTCAGAGTTATCGAGGGTTCACTGTATAATTAAGAGAGTTTCTAGCCGCGGGCGTATTCATCCGCGAACCTGGGGGGGCTAGCTTGTCGGCGGTCATTTTCCGCTCGCCCCAGTCTTTCCTGTGTCGTCCATGAGTGTAGGTCGGTGTTGTAGCGAGCGCAAAGGGCGCTTCGCTAGACTCTGCCATTATGAGTGTTGAGTTTGAGAAGAGATAAATAGTTGCGAGAATACGACTCGAAATCATTTACAGTATAACTGAGTTATTTGCAGTCGCGAAGTTATAGATTAATCGCGGAACTTTGTAGCCCACGTGGTACGCAGTCGGCCAAACGCGGGAACTCTCTTGATAATACCACTAGTGCAAAGGGTTTATTTCGCAAATAGGACGGTGGCTCACCGGGAAGTCCTTTGTTTTGTTTTGTAGCCGACCATGATATGTAATTGAACAGTGTGCGCTCTGGCGAAGTTTACGAAATATAATATTGTAGAAATCCAATTGTTGTTTCATCCACGAACTCTCGTAGCCCACAGTAAACCCTGAGATGAGAGCATGTTCTACCGCGAGTGATGCCGAGGCACCCCGAGCGCGTGTTGATATTGGACAGCATAAATCTGTACCATCACAGGAGCCAAGGTTTTAAGGGGCCTTATGCCCCATGGTCACGAGCAGGAGGGCTCAAAACTGCGCCACTCTGCTCTCTTCTGAGACAAGTGGTTGCTTTTCTGTGAATAACCTAGAGTTTGAGATCACTTGGTTAAGAGTAAGAGGCATTATACCGTTTATTTTATTAAGTGGAGTTATTCAGTTAACCCTGTGCATAGGCATTACTTGTGAGACAACGGCAGCACCTTCGGACTTCTTATACCGATTGGGGCGGATGGACTTGGTATTATATTTAAATGAACGAGGTGTAGCAATTGAGGGAGAAGAGACAGCGGTTGAATTACGCCAACGGGCAATCACATGGTTCAGGGAGGGAGAGGAGAGGAGAAAGGATGTGGTTCGTCACTGTCAAGATAGAGGTAAAGATGACAATGATAAATGGATGTGAGAATTAGTCAAAACTTTACCGTGTATAGAATTTTGGGAGGTGGGGCCCGTGCATGAGTTTATCATTAAACTGTTGCGTATTACCGACTTGAAACAAGTGTCGGAGAGATATTTGTTGATGGGTCTGGCCGTGAAATGCATGGGACCTTTCACCCAAATTTTGGCAGATTTACTATCGGCAGATGGGGAAGGTAAAGTAGAACACTTTGTCCAAGGTGTTGTGTCGCGGGTGTGCCCAGCGAATGTGCTGCGAAGCTGTGTGCGATGATTTGTGGATCGACCAGAAGAACCATTTGTAAATTTTGTAGAGTCTATTGTGGACTATAATAGAGCGTTGGGGGAATGCCGGGATGAGAAGGACTTAATTCCTCTAATTATGAGTAATATCGCACCAGCGACAAGAGCAGCATGTAGTCTGAGTTCATTCCCGACTTGGCTGGCAGAATTAAAGGGTTTGGCGAAAGAGATACAGGGCCGCGAGCAGCAAAGCGGCGAATATTATAGGGGATTCCCGCATGAGAGATGGGATCGGGGGATAAAGGGATCGAAGGGCACGTCGCGAGTGATGTCAATAGATTACTCCAAAGGGGCGGGGTTTTCAAGAGTGGAAAATGTAGGGGATCAACGAAGGCCGGGCAGATGAATTAATTGTGGAAAAGGGGGCCATTGGATTGCGGATTGTAAACAGCCTAAGGTTAGGACGAGTGAACGTCGTCGTTTTAAATGCAACGGGGTCGGCTGCCTTAAAGCAAATTGTTTGGATGACGCAAAAGGGCGAGAGGGAGGCGTTACCTCGTAGCCCATGTTAGTAGGAAAACACGCTGCGTGAAGAAAGGGAAAAGGGGTAATATGATTGCCGGGCAATTAGTGGAACTGGAAATCTGGGCTTTGGTGGATTCAGGGGCCGTTAATAGTTTAAATAGTTGGGATTTGTGGGAAGAGCTTAGGAAACTGGATAAAAATTTAAACAGGAAGTTTCAAAGAAATAAGATACATGAATTTATAATGGCAGACAGTTCCGCCTAAGGGTGTAAAGGGAAAATCACTTTACATTGTAAATTCGCGGGCATTTCATGGAACTATAGTTTTGCTGTAATCAGAGGGCAATGTGTCCAGGTGGTCTTAGGAATAGATTTCTTGAGACACATGCAAGCGAAAGTGGACTTTAGTAAGGGCTTCTTAACCTTTGGGTTTAATCCGAGTGTAAAGGTTGTGATGGAGCACTGAGAGAGTGAACAAATTTATTCACTCCATGTGGAGGATCAGCAAAGTGACAGGGATATTCGGGCTATCGTATATGAATACAAGGACGTCATTATGGATAAAATAGGGAAATGTGATTTAATACCCTATCGTTTTCAATTGTTGGATTCCACCACTTTTAGGAGCAGGCCTTTTCAATGTTCACTGATCAAATTAAAGTGTTTCAGGGGAAAAATAGACAAATTGTTGAAGGCAGGGGTAATTGTTCTCTCGAAGTCCGAATTTACGTCACCGGGATTCCTAATTAGTTAACAGCGAAGAAAAGATTTCCGCCTAGTGATTAATCATGCAAAATTGAATGAGACGGTACCAGTGGACCCCTTTTCCTTGCCTACCACGGAGGTAGCGTTACAGAACTTAGGGCATGCTAAATATTTTACCACCTTGGACCTCAATAATAGTTTTTACCAAGTCCAACTTCACGAAGAGTGAAGGAAGTTCACTGCTTTTAGCACACAGTAGGCCCAGTATGAATTTACTAGGATCCCGATGAGAAGTAATTTTGGCAGTCAGGCCCTTAGTAGGGTATTGGACCAAGTGCTGTCCAAACAAAATATGTGTTTCACTATGTGGACGATGTGATTGTGTACAGCGAAACGTGGAATGAACATCTACAGCATGTGCGAATGGTGCTGGATAAACTTAGACAGGCAAGATTGACGATTATTCCCGAAAAGGTTGAAGTGGGAAAAGAAACTGTCAAGTTTCTAGGTTACCTTATCGGAGGGGGGAAACTGAGAGTAAACACGGAAAAGGTGAAACCTTTTGGAATTCCCACGTCCCACCACGGTAATAGGAGTACAAAAATTTATGGGGATGGTAGGTTATTATGCCAGATTTATTCCTGGATTATCAGAAGTCGCCGAGCCGTAAAACAGGTTAAGAAGGAAAGGGGTGACCTTCGAATGGGTGCCAGAACAGCAAAGGACCTTTAAAAATTTAAAGAGGCAGTTATGTAGGGAGCCGGTTTTGTGTTTAACAGATTTTGAAAAGAAATTTAATTTACATGTGAATGCCTCGGCAGTTGCCTTTGGAGTGGACCTCAGTCAGGACCTTGATGAGAAAGGGCCCGGAAATCCTGTGGTTTACGCTAGTAGAGTTCTATCAGACGCAGAGTGTGGATTGAGCGCCTATGAAAAGGAGTGTCTAGCGTGTTTGTTTGGCATGGAGCGATTCCAAGGGTTTCTCGAAGGAGTGGAATTTAATCTCTACAGTGATAACCAGGCTCTCTCCTGGATTTTGGGGCACCAGCATCAGCTGGGGAAACTGGGGAGGTGGATGCGTATTGCTTAGACTGAACCACTTTCATTACAAGATTCATCATGTGAGCGGGAAGGCGAATCAGATGGCCGACGCTCTATCGCGAATGTTTGAGGGGGGAAACTTTGAAGTTTTGAAGTAAATCCTTGTAAAGAGAATGGGTCTGGTGGGATCGTTATTGTCTGTTCCTGAATCCTTTACCTCTATACGAGAGCACCAAGAACGTGATGATGAGTGTATGAAAATTATCGCCGATGTTAAGGCTGGAGTGCAGGGGCCTTATTGTATAGATAGTGAGATTTTGTATTTCATGAAGGACGGGAGGCGGAAAAGGGTGTTAGTCCCGCTAGCAGTGAAGGGCATGGTTCTTAAATATTACCATGATCAGCCTGGGAAGGGGGAAGGGAGTGACATTTAGGGTACTTGAGAACTAAAGAGAAAATTGCAAGAGATTTTTTTGGCCGGACATGCCTAAAGATGTTAAGGAGTATGTGACGTCCTGTGAAAGGTGACAGAAATTTAAGGCCACGACTAACACCAGGGTTGGTTTGTATGTGGCGGAGGAGCCAGTGGGTCCATGGGTGAAGGTGCATTTAGATCTCTTTGGTCCCTTAGTTCGTTCAAAAAAAGGTAATGTAGCTTTACTGGTAGCGATTGATATTTTTTCTAAATTTGTTTTCCTCTTATCTGTAAAGAGTATGAAGGTGCCAGTGTTAAAAGAGATTTTGGAAGATCAGGTTTGGAAAATCTTTGGGGCGCCGGCCAAAATCGTCAGTGATAACGCAGCATGTTTTACAGGGAAGGAATTTAAACTGATGTGTTTAGAATGGAGAGTCGAGCATTCGTTTAGTAGTCCCCACTTCCCACAAGGGAACATGGTCGGGAGGGTTAACAGGAACTTAAAGGCTAGCCTTGGAATTTTTAGTGACCCCGTGCACAACGAATGGGATGCGCAAATCCCCTGGATAAACATGGGTTTTAACGATGCTTGGCATGAGAACACTCCAACGTCCAGCAATGGTATTTTTGGGTAGGCGGGTGGTACACCCCTTATTAAATGTTTGGGGATTACCTCCTCTGGACTCGAGTCACAATGAGGCCCAACACCGGACCCTATTGCGCAGGGTGAAAGAAAGATTGGTTGAGGCACAGGAGTTAGGAGCTCGGCGCTACAACTAGGGGTCGAATGGGGTATGAATGAATTGTGGTCTTATGTATTTTAAATTATATTATTGTTTGAGTATGTTGTGAAATGGTAAAAGGAAAAACACTCATGAACATGATAATCGGAAATGGCTCGGTAGTGTGACAAGCTTATGGACAGTTTGGACAATTGGAAAAAGCAATATTGCTACCCATGTCATGATGATTGTAATTCTTATTTTTAAGCTTGTTGTTGAGAGTTTGTAATGGGCTCAAGTGTGCGTCTCCCGAGAGTAGAGTAGGATAAGGGAGAGGGGGGGAGATTTAACAGTGGTTCAGTTTAGCTTGGGTACGATGACTAGGGTAAGCCTTGTGTTAAGGGCCTGAGTTTGGCCCCCACATATCCTAAAAAAAAGGAGGGGGTCAGATCTTTCATAATAGTCTAGAAGTGGTTTGCTCCATTGACTTCTCTGTCCCTCAAATTTTAGGAAGGGGGTTACCCCAGTCATCTGATCTGAGTCTTCTTATTTAACTCCGAACCTGGCCCTCCACTGGCCATGGAGGGGAAGGCCTGGAGTAGGGGTGAGGGTTTTGGGCTCCGGCGGAGTGGGGAAGGGGAAGTGTTTTTGGTGCTGGCTAGGCTAGAGAGGCTCACTTAAGTGTTGGAAGTGGCAGGGTGAAGAGGTAGCCGGAGTCTTTCCTACTAGAACGTGGTGGCCTCGACAATGTTGGAGGAGGTATTGGAGTTGGAAAGTCTTGCCTTTCTCTGCATGAGCGAAATGGTAGCAGCCCGTTTGAGCTGAATGGTGTCGCTTGAGTTTGGAGAAATTGCATACTAGTAGGAGAGCTAGCTTCTAGGACTTGGAAGCGGTGAGTGTGCTGCCTTTGTGTCGTTCAGTTATTTTGCTGGGACATTTTTCCCATCGCTTGGGAAGAATTGCCAGCCACCTGTCTGCCAAGATGCCTTGTGAGGCCCGAAGAAATTGGGGACATATAATTGCTGCCCAATTGGACTTGGAGTCGATGAACCCCAATTGCCATTCTCCAAGTACTGCTAGATTTGTGGGTTGTATTGTTCACTGAACTGCACGGTAATTGGCTGAAAGCCATTCCTAGAGGTATCGGGAGTCACGCACTTAAAAAACCCTATCCAGTTTAAACAGGAGGTTGAAAATGGAAAGTGTTTCGTAAACGTACAATTGCGTGTGTAAATTCTCGATTTGTCATGTTGTAAAATTCTCATAAGTAAGAAAATGTAGTTGTGTGCAATCAATTGAGCAGCAAAGTATGGTGTTTGTATAAGATGTGGATGACGAACTGAGACTTAAAATGGTTATTGTAACAGTCATTTTAATTGGGCTGTTATGTGAACAAGCAATTCATGTAATGTAAATGAGCGGAAATATATACCTAAGAAGTGTATTTGTGAGTCTCAAATTCTGGGTTTTCCCGAAGCAGTACGATGCCCGATTGCTATAAACATTGGTTGGGAGCGATCTTGGGACTTGCTGAGTGTTTAAGTGAATTGGAATTTCGCGATGAGGTCTATTGTGTTTGTTGTGTGGAGATCCAAGGTTTTAAGGGGCCTTATTCCCCATGGTCACGAGCAGGAGGGCTCAGCATCAATAGCAACATCCGCTGCTGGCACAGCAACATCAAAACCATCGGCCTATCCTTGCATGAGTGATGCTCTGAGCTCATTTGTTTATAGTAAAACAATGTAATTTAATAAGGACTTTCAGTTCCTGTATCAGGCAGATGTAGGCCACACACATGGAATCTTATAACCTTAGTTACAAACAAATATGTGCAAGCACGAAAATTATATATTTAGGTGGCTCAGAAAAAAGTGAGCATATCTGAAAGCCCTAGACTTGAATTCTATATTCAGTAACAAACCAGGAAATTATCATATCCAATTAAATTAGGCCTAGTATAGCCTACAAAACTATTGTGCTGTAGTCTCTACACAGACACGTATAAACACACGGCCGTTAATACCTGGGGGAACAATCCCACACCTGAGCACTCACCCTAACCTCCGCACGACTTGGTGAACACACATTCAGCAGTCAAACGCACACAACATGAACACTGGGGAAGGGTTCAACTCGCTACGGCAACTAAACTGACAGTCCCGATAAAATGCACAAAATATATTGACAGAAATAATCCGGGTACATAAGTTAACATAGCCAACACCAGGCTTAACCAGTACAAAATCCAAAGGCAATCGCTGTTATACCAGTAATACAAATGTGACAAGAAAAAGCCTCACAGGCATCAAAAACACCGATACACTAACTGAAACGGTCAATGTCGCAATTAACAGGCACAAATTAAGCAACTGGGCACGAGCTTATCGCTCGCCCCATACTTGTCTCCCGACTGCGACGACACATCCCCGAGGACAGCGTAGGGAAAGACTGGTAACGAAAGAAAAGTAAATGAAGCAAACGCGAACTGAAAACAACACTTACCAGTCAACGAGGATGTGCAGCCGCGGGCGCGAGCAGGCACAGGTAACCCACACGAGAGCTCACTACCAACTGAACTCCTCTCCGGCCGCGAGGGCTCGGCTCACACCGGGAAGGAGGGAGAGAGAAGGGAGGCGGGGAGGGGAGGCACGACGTCCGCCGAAGACGGCCGAAGGTCTAGAGAGGAGGGGCGGGCTACGTCAGAGAACGACGTCACACGAGTCCAAGTCACAGCTAATCGTTCGGGTACACTCAGATACCAGAAGTCAAGGGGGGGGGGGTGAAGCCACACAATAAGGGCAGACATACATCAACTCGGGCTGAGCCCAGCTCACTATAAAAATAAAAATGTCACAAATGCAACATAATGAAAAGCAGGCATAATACAAAACTATAGCTCAGGTTATAACACACTGAATTTTTGGATTTGAAATTTTGTTCCCATCTTCAGAGGAAGCAGTGAATGTACTAAACCACTGCAGCCTTTAAAATTTACAGATATTTTCATCTGGGTATTAGATATACAATTATTGTGTGTATTAACTATGGCACCTTTTGGCTGAAGAAATTTTGCATTTCAAGGCCTATTTTAATGTCACCACACACGTGCACGCATGCAGCACGCACACACACTTGATTCAAATTTGTTTTCCCACAGGGAGAAGCATCAGGCACTAAGGTCTCAAATTTCCCCGAGATTCACACATCCTATAAAGTGAGAAGATCATGCCCCATTATTCCCTTCAGGATCTCTCCAATAAGGGCAGAGAGGAAGAAGCAGAGAAGGCTAACCATTGGGGTAGGCCTTGACTTACAGTCTCTGCAAGCTAAAGGAAAGATGCAAGCGGGTCCATTTACAAAGACGTGGAGCCAGAAAAGAGAGGAACCGACAGACATATGCCTAAACATCCATAAGGCAATGATCCACTTGTAGTAGGAGCAAATTAGTGCTGAGCTAGAGAGGCACAACAATATTATTAATGACTAACCTATATACATGTCAGACAATATTGATATGGTTCTCTTTGCTTATAACAGTTTGACAGAGCATGCTTCTGATTAACAACAAAAATTAGCGGAAATAATGAACAATGATATTTTAATCTGAACTATTGGTTAGAGTCTAATAAACTTCACTTAAATTATGATTAAATATGCTTCACTATGTTCCTTACTTTTGCTGTCAAATGTTTCATTTGTTGTAAAATGTATTGTTTGTTGTAAAATGTTTCTTTTGTTGTCTGGTTTCAATGTACATAATTATTAATTTTTTTATAATCTGTCAACTCATTAAGTTGTTTTCTTTGAATTATTATTATTATTACAGTGAAATCTCAGTATAAAGTACTTCAGTTTAAAGTACTTTTCATTATTAAGTAAATTTGCTGGAACCTCTACAGAAAGTTTTCCATTAAATAACTGTTCAGTTTACAGTATTTTCAGTATTAAGTGTAAAATTTCAAGTTCCCTTCATGTACTTTGTAATGAGATTTCACTGTATTAGTTGATAATTTGACTCAGATTGAGAAATGTAGATCAAAATAAAAAACAAATATATAACTTAATATGGCAGATAGTTTTCTATTAATGAGTTCTATCAGGATGTGCATCATAAAAAAACCACAGTAATAACTAAATCATCATCAATCACAGTTCCCAGCTTCTGGCCAGGTCTGCCGGTGACACAAGCCTCTCTACGTATTTCTGTTTTTCGACCACCTCTCTACCAGCACTCTGTTACAGTACTCTTTGTAGTAATAATTATATGCCGAGTTTAACTTGGTAGAATGCCAGCTTAAAGAAGCATAAAAAAAGTTGAAACAAAAGGTTATGGGCCCAATGCTCCAAAACTACAACATTGCGAGTACAATTATTGGTAGTTGAAACCTAGAAAATGTAAGTCTCTGAGGTTGGCGATCTTAGCATCGTGGACAAACTGAGAAAACAAAGTGATATTTCAAGCAAGATCCAAGATGACGAAAACTGACAAAGGTCTCACAGAATAAAGTTAGCATGTCAGTTGAAAATGTGGGCTTATGTTGTGACAGATGACTGTGAAGTGGAGGAACTATTGTTCGTCCCACAGCTAAACAAGAACAATTTATTAGTGAGATCAATTATAAGTAATGGTGGGGAAGTTACTTTTTTTTAGATATGAGGTTAAAGGATGACAAAGTTGTTTGGGGTGGCAAGACTCCTAGTGGATTGTATAGCACACCACTAGGAATTAACCTTTCCCAAGAAGTACTTAGAACCAACAAACATAAATAGGAGTTTGGCATAGTAGGGTCTGGCAGTTGTGTAGAGACCACCTAAAAATCACTGTGAGTATGGTCAATGGTGTCAAAATCACTGGTGAAGTAAACTATGAGATTCCCTGCAAAGTTTGTATTCAAGCAAAAAATATCAGAACTTGATACAGCAGGATGCTACAAATTCAAGCAGAGTGACCCCTTGAAGTGATTCATTCAATATTATAGAACCAACGATACAGTCTCCTTCGAACAACAGGATGTATATTCTAATGCTTGTTTATAGTTTTACACGCTTTGCAGAGAAATATACGCTGAATCATGAGGGGCAGTGGAATCAGTGATCCAGTACTTAAAAAATGTTGACTATCAGCATAATCTGAGCATGCACAAAATGTGCACAGTTAATGGAAAAGAGTACATCAATATATAGATTTCAGACTTGGATCCTACAAGGGATTCACACAGAGGAAATCAGCACCACACTCATCACAACATTCATGACAGTTGAATAATATACAGCTTTGATGCTTGACGCCGATGTTGTGTTTACATATTTTTAGTAAACTGAAGAAGCTGGAAGAAATAGGAGATAGTGATGCTGATACTGTGACACAGGTTCATTTTTGTTACGTTCTTTATATCTTGAAAGCAGTTTAAGGCCACTGTAGTGTAAAAAATCCCAAAATTTAATTACTATATATCAAAGTCAAAATTTGCACGCTACGGGAACATATCACAGGGAAAACCTATTGAATTATTGTAGTGAAATAAGTAATGCTGAAATTAAATAAATATCACGGACTATGAGCTAACAATTATAAAAAAACAACAATTTTTGTATTTAAAATAATTAACGTAACTGATTTTGACCAGTTCTTTAAAATTTTATTCATGTTTACATACATTTGAGAGAACAGCCAGCGGCTCGTGACATCTAATTTCAATATTAATTGTTTCATCTCAGCAAGTCTGTTAATTTTCGTTGGGTTTATGTTCCCATAACATAAGCTTTGGAGTGAGTGAAGAGATTATGGTCAACACTTAACAGCTAGATCTTCACGCTTCTGATAAGTGACACTATGATCTGAGTATGTCACAGCACCGAAATGAAGGGGCGGGGCAACCGTAGATCCACGCTGACCAGCAGAACCAAATTTATTGCCAAATTTTCCAGGTCACCCTCAACTATTGTAACGTCTGTTTGGTTATATTTTCCTATGCAATTACATATTAAGAACTGCATCACAGAATGCAGTAATTCTGTAAAAAACAATAAAAATTTCTAAATTCCAAAATGTTCTGTGCAAATTAGTTTGTCATTCCTTAAAATTAAAATACGTTTTTTAAGAGCTAACACAATAATAACTTGTTGCCACAGAATCTTAAAAATTTACTAAATTTTTTTAATATCACCACAGTTTTATAAACCATAATTTATCATAAAAAATGGTACAGTATCATAAAACAGTTTATTCCAATTATTTTGTTTGAAAACTCCTGAAACAACACCATTTGCATCTACAAATCATAATTTTTCCAGGGGAGGACCCTGGAACCCCCATTTATGATTTGGTGTGTGCATATACCAACTTAACCCCATCCTCCCGTAGGGCCCGTATCAGGATCCACATTTAACCTCTGCCCCCTTAAGTTGATTGCTTAAACCCACCACTGTAATTAACTGCATCTATCTGAATCAAAGAGAGACAATCACCGGGCCACTGAAAAACTACAATATGAGTGATGCAAAATCAAAACAGGGCCAGATATTGCCTACGCAGATATAAATTGAAAACTCTACACATAACAATGTGATCTTCGTGAAAAGACTACCTCAACATCAGTTTAAAGGAAATATCCTGTTGAAGGAACTCGCTGAACACTGTGTTTATGACTATGTGGGGGATCGATCCTCAGACTACAATGAACACACAAAATCAGAGGTAGATGTTATAAACAAACAATAACAAAGTGGAAGCAATGCACAATTAAATCCAGGCATATTAAATATTTACTTTTGGTTTGTTTTCAAATAAAATTCACAAAAATATAATTGACACAGATGAATAGTGCATTAACACTGAAAACTGAAATTATTAAAGCCCAAGATTGCAGGCAAAGTTAAATGTATATATTAAACTAATCATAAAACAGTATTTTTAAATTCAGAAAAAAAAATTATGAAAACAATAAATGCCTGCCCTGTAGGCTAAATAAATACTGTACCTAGGAATGAAAGACGTAATAAATTAATAAAATTCAAATTACAGGTAAATTGGATGCATCCGTTAGGCCTTAAAACATTTTACATTGCTATTAAAATTCAAATTAATAATTAAACCCGTACAAAACATTGCAATAAAAAAAGGTAAAATTGTGACAATTGTTAATTTATAGACTAAAAATACAAATTTAGTTGTGGCTTATCTCTTCAATGTCTCACAATAGCAGAACTCTGTACACTGTTATGACATCCTAGTTCTCAGTTAGTGGCAAAACAAACAAGATGTAAAGTGAAGAAAAAGCCACAAAATAGGCCAGAAAGTTAGGATATCAGAAGTCGAAGCTACAGGTCAGCTCGAGAATTGAAGTCGGCTCAGGTCGAGAATGGGTCAGCTCATGAATAGAGCGGCATATGAATAAGCCAGCACCGAGCACATGAACCCTCACATATATCAACAACTATCTGCTCCTCATATCTCGTTTACTGTACTGTATATAGGATATTGATTTAACTAAAAGAGGTCCCAGCATGCAGTTAACACAAGCATACTTAAATCGTTGCAAATTTGTTTTGTTTGTCTTGTCTACTTGTTTTATTGTTTGTCTTGTCTATTTGTGTAATTGTTTGTCTTATATGTCTTTTTTGTATCTAGTCATTGATGAGTTCAAATAGCATTGTTGTATGCTCAACTGAACAATAAATATCTATCTATATTTCTTTCTCTGCAAAAAACCTTCCATCATAGCTTCTGTTGAAAATCCATGCATAAGTAAGACTAAATAGTGAGCATGAGGACTTAGCACCTGCAATAACTATAACCAGTATGGTGTGTGAATGTGATGGCGTGAAACAATTTTCTCGAACGTCTACATATGTAGACTTGTGCAATGGTTCTCACAGACATTTTCAAACTGTTACAAACAGTCATGGTTGGTTGCTCAGTTTGTTTTGCATCACACATCTTATGTTCTTGAACTGGCATCACTCTCCCAGTATAGTGTATGTTGGTGCTGCTGCTAATGTTTTTTACTAACATTCATACACATTTCAAAAAAGTTAATCTGGGGCTATCTAGCCAGATGTGTGCCTCTGATAGACCAGCCTATCATACCCTCACCCAGCCCAACCTTCTCTCACTTCGTCGAAGGCCGAGTGCCAGACCTCTCACCTCCCACCAAAGTGAGCCGGGTTATATTCCTGACGGGGTCAGACCCCAGACCTTTATGTTAAGCGCTGACCAATATCTCTTACCCTCACCTCATCCATCATTACATGTACGAGCCTACTACTATATTGATTATACAATCTGTCCAGATCTGAGACTGGCCATATCAGACATCATAAATAGGGAAATAAACACTGGCCAAGATTTTGCCCCTTCCCCCTCACTCTCTTTCTCACTCTCTGTTGAATCTCTATGGATGTAAACAAGCCATAGTAACCAGTGGTGTACATGAAGTCAATAAAAGATGGCGGCTCAGTGAATTTGTGTACTCTTGTGTTCTGTGTCTCGGAACTGATTTCCTGGTCCTCCGGTAGTTGTGTACATATACTTATGCTATGTGTTCTTTCCAAAAATTTTTGGTCCTCCGGGCCATATACGTCACGTACAGTTTATGGATTCAGCGATCTTTGATGTGGTGAAGAAGTCAAGCTCGACGCTGTGTGCATCAGATCTGTTGCCCAGGACATGTCTACATTTAACAGTCTCAAATATTGTGTTGTGACTGTGGTACAGCAGCAGCTGTGATTATTTGGTTTCTTCTCAGATCTAAACTGTATCTTGTATTTTGGTTTTCCTTTTGCCCTGATCTGGTCTCAAGAGAGTGCACTTATGTCTTATTTATGCCAACTCGTTTTGTCTCGTAAAATTTACGCTGGTTGTCTGCTGATACTTTGTGTGAGTATAAACTTGTTTGTTTTTGTAAGTTGCTCTGTGTATTATCTTTGGCCTTCATTCTTTCATGTTTCCAGTGATATTGTTGTGCATTCTACTTATCTTGTTAGTCACCCAGGTTTTTTCTCTCTCTTTCGTTTGTTTGGATGTGGTTTTGTTTTTGATTCTCACACCATGAATTTCAAAGGTTTATCAATGCAGCTAAAACTTCAGGAGAACTCGTTAAATAAGATTACTGCTTGTGTCTCTACACTCATTAATAATAGTGAGACATCTGCAACTGGCATACACGAAGTAGGTGTGTTATTGTCAAATTTAAACAGCGTTGAGAAACAATTAACACATGTATTGACAGCTTTTCAAAGTCTGATAACGTTTCTCTTGCTTAGGATGAAGATTTCTTGGCTAACACACACTCAAGGCTGGCATGTCTCACTATGGACACCCGTACTACTCTCTCGATTATTCTGTCCAGTGTTGAGCAGCCAACAGCAGCAATTGTGTCCCACATGAATGTCAGAGTGCCAAAACTCAATTCTCAGGTCAGTGGGGAAAATGGCCAACATTTTGTCAGTTTTTTAAGGCCACAATTCATGATAATCAAGCTCTTCCTGAGGCTGAGAAGTATCATTACCTTCTTGGATCTTTAAGGGGTGAGCCTTCACAACTCATTAGGAACATTCCATTAACTGCTGAAAATTACACAGTTGCATGGCAGAGTCTGTCTCCAAGGTACCACAACCCTCGAAAACTGGTAACGCTTCACATTAATAGAATTCTAGAATTGCCAAATGTTACAACAGCACAACACATACCACTTCGTCATTTTGTAACAACTTTTCTGGAGAATGCTCGTGCTGTTGATAGCTTAGGCCAGACCATTACCAAAAGTAATCCTGTATTGCTTACCCTGCTGATTAAAAAATTCGAAATTTCTATGCGAACAAAATTTGAACAGTATCGCACAGTCACGCCAGATGCATTCCCAGAGGTCGAGGAACTGATTACATTTTTACAGTTGGAAGCTTCCAGAATGGAGAATGCGCAAGAAGTACGAAACAAGCTGAGTTTTATTGCTTCTAAATACAGCACAGGCAATCTTGCAAGTAGTACAACAGTCTTTTATTCAAATTCTGAGGGAAGTAGGAAAAAGTGTATTTTTTGCCTACAGACACTGCATTCACTTTACAAGTGTCCTGAGTTTCTAGAAAAATCATCTGATGAAAGACAACAGACGGTACGTAAAAAACGTTTGTGCTTCAATTGTTTGGGAACATCTCATGTTGTAACCAACTGTACTTCATAACATGTCTGTTCACGTTGCGGACAACACAATCACTCATTGTTACATGTTGCAAAAGGGGCTATTGACCAGTTGATGTATGGAGCAGATCCTCAAGTAATTTGTCTACTTCTTCAGATGAAAGTGAGCCTGTCTCTCAGTTTGTAGGAGTGTCCGCCACACATTCTAGTCGCTCTGTGATTCTATTATCCACTGCTAATGTTTTACTTGCTGACTCACAAGGTAACCGTCATATATGCCGAGCCATTTTAAACAGCAAGGTGCATTGGTAATAATAGACTTACTGTTCCTTCATCTTCTTCGAGATGAAGCAGCAAAACGCAGAGCGCAGTGTGAAATACAACAGGACATTACACATTTCTTTAAAACAAACTAGGCAGTGTTGCAAAGTCGGCGAGTTAATTTTTATTATAGTACTAGACTGTTTTATGCTTTCATGAAGTATTTTTCTGACTTCTGTCTTATTATGTAAATTATTGTTCACTGTGTATCATTTTCATGTAGCAAAGTGTCTATGCCTTCATAAAGTACGTACTTTTACTTCGTCAGCACAATCTTATTTTATTCCTGATAACTCGGCGTATTCAAAAACTCAGCCAGCATTCGGTTCACATTAGGCCGAGTTGTCGGGACTCTATTAGGCGTGCGTGTGTGTGTGTGTGTATATATATGTATGTATGTATATAGAGTGTTTGGGAAGAACACATAGCATACGTATATGCACACAACTACTGGAGGACCAGGAAATCAATTCCGAGACACAGGACACAAGAGTACACAAATTCACTGAGCCGCCATCTTTTATTGACTTCATGTACACCACTGGTTACTATGGCTTGTTTACATTCATAGAGATTCAACATTCCGCTTACCTAAAACAACTATTGTAATTACCTAAAACAGTATCACATACAATATTCAGAACATTGTTACTCGTTTATAGGTACACAACATAATTTAATGGTGGGACGTTTTGATTCACCATTTACAGTTTTCACTTAGACCACCCTCACAAGTCCATCTTGTCCTGGATACACTTGTGTAATTCTGCCTTGTAAAGTAACTGGCCTCACCAGACCATCCTTTTTTGCTTTAAGTAGGAGTATGCTCCTGGGTTCATTTTTTTTTAAAATTGTAATGGACAATAGTAGAACTTAATTTTGTTGTTTTCGGAGATTTGAGACCGCAGAAGGCATGTCAGTGTATAACATACAGTTGCCAAAGTGTTAAGACCACCATTCAGCCACATATTGAGGTGTAGGCCTGAGATTTGGGGGCCACTAGGAGGGACCTAGTGGTGGCCCATGGTAAAGAGCCGCTGCCAGGCTATGCACTCCAAGGAGCCTGGTGTTTGTCCTCCCAATTTTGTGTTTGTGCTTCGAGTGTTTTGTGTACCTGAAATATCACATCAGTTTTTTTTCTCTTCAACATAAGATTTAAATAAGGTAATAATCTCTACAAAAAGTGGTGAACTGTACCTAATAGATCACCAGGAGACAAGAAGAGCAAACCGTGTAATCACGAAAGAGGACAA